>CAMXCT020001113.1:800205-835205 GCA_947184155.2 Cladocopium goreaui
CGCTGGCATTAGTGATGCCATGGCCAGTTATGATGATGCAAACTTCCATGTGTCTGTTCCTGCCAATGATGCCAAAAGTTGGAACTCTCTGATAGGGATTGTGATAATCGAAGCGCTGGTACATTTTGGAAATTGGTGGGGCAGGTACTGAGTCACTTCATGATTCAAACCTTCTTCAAGTATCTTCAAGTTAGATGCCACAGGCTGGTCTAAGGGGTTGGTACTGTCCATCTTCCAATGTTTAGATGTCGCCAAGTTGGGGATGTGACCCTCCAGCTTCTCCCAATGCGCGATTCATGGGCACATGGGGACCCCGGAACCTAGTTTCGCGTCTTGGGATAGGCAGAACTGCACATGGTCCGCAGATGGGAATGAAGTTTGCTGGTTTTGCTGCTTGGACATTCCTATTTTGCCGGGATGCCAACAGAATTTAAGAACTGCTCTTCGGTGTTGAAGTGGCTTCATGTATCGCTGAATGTCCAGCACTATCGAGGAAGACATCTCAATTGATCCGACCAAACTTCTATGGGTAAAGATGTGGCATATCTAGGATTGCGTGCACAGCACAGCGTGCCTGACTCAAATTGCGAGAGTGTCCATTCTGAAGAGGAATAGAATAGAAAAAATGATAGGCAACATCCCTCTCACCAGCGCAACAACCCAGGAATGAAACTTGAAACCGATGGACACGTTTGAAGGACCGATGACATGTGAGAGCTGCAACTATCCCAAGGCTAGACGGCTCCACGTAGGTGGCACCTAGCATGACCTGTCCCTGCCCAACGAATCGTATACTTGCATGACGCAGCGCAAAAAAATGTCGAGGCACTTTGGGGCCTTGACAAACTTGGGACATCTTATAGAGGAATCAGCACTGACTGTGCTGCGCATTTTTTTGCTGAAGCAGCTCAGTCTGAACGGTCAGGATCCGCTTGGCGGTTTTCTCAGCATGGGGCTCTTCGACCAGCTGACCTATCTTTGACGGAGCCTTGCAGCGTACTCGTTGCAATCATGTTTGTATGGACAGGTAGCTGTTTGATAACGCAACTAGTAGGCCGTACTGTAGACATGCTGGCTACCGCAACATGAAACTGAAGTGAAGGATCTGTTGGAATATGAATTTGAATGATCTACCAACAATAATCCCACTGTTTTACTTACATGTCATCAAAGCAGTACTTACATGTCAGTGCAACCAGGTCCATGTTGCAGAGTGCATAAATGCTCTTTCTATGCGGATGTGTGTGTGTGTGCGTATGTCTCGTGGAAATCACCACGTTTGAGCCATATGATGGCAGGCTACTAAATGACAGAGTTCCTGATCATTGATGCCATGTTTTTCCATTGTGCTTTTCCATCTCCAATTGGTACCGTACTCTGAGAAAACACAACCCGGAATACAGGGTGGATGGAGCCAAAGTTCTCATTGGCCGAAGAATCATTGGTAGCGCACTCCATGCACCGCACAGCACAGCATGCGCAAATGGCACAGCTGCAGTGGGATCCAGGTACTCACTCGTAACTAGTAGACAATGGCTGACATTTGGTGTGTATATACATATATACCGGTACATATGTTAGATGTACGTAAATCTGCGGACAAAGTATGTTTGGATACATCTGTCTAGCTATATACATTCTATGTGGATATTCGATGTGTGCATGTCTATCTGGATATGGACGTGTACAGTACGTGTTATGTCCATTTGCACAAGTGCATGCATGCATACGCACTACAATGCTTAAGTGTATATACATACATATTAAAAAGTGAATCGGGGGTGGGGGTTGCAGGCTTGTACCATATACATACATATATATATATATACGTACGTACGTACGTACGTATATGCACACATACTGTGTGTGTGTGTGTGCATGTGTGGCTGTCTGGCTGTCTGTCTGTCTGTCTTCTGCCTGCCTGCCTGTCTGTCTGCCTGTGTGTGTGGGCTCCAGTTGGGTCCAAGATAGCGCAACTTGGGCCCCTTTGAGGGGCAGCCCAAGCTGGGCCCAACCCGGGCCAACTTTGCGAACTCAATGCGACCAGTTTGTTTTTTGGCCTTGAACGGGGTTGGCAGCTGCCCCCAACAGGACCAAGTTGCACACGTAAAGCCCAACTCGGCTTTGGTTGGGCCAAGTACGCCCGCTCCTTTCTTCTCTATCCAATTCTCTTGGTGCGGGCGGTTCTGGTTGCGAAACAACTCGAATACAACAAATGAATGATATGTTGACGCATTTCTATACATTTCTATACCCAATTCTGCATGGTACAACAAAAATTGATGCGACCCCCTGGGCAGCTCCACCCCACCATCTCGGAAAAAATGCGGGTTTTGATGGGTTTTGATATCCTGGTTCAAAGCCAAGACGTGAGCTTCGGGGAATCTCTAGCCTTTGCCGTATAATTACATATGTATATATATATATATATATATGTATATATATATATGTATATATGTATATATGTATATATGTATATGTATATATATATATGTATGTATGTATGTATATATGTATATATGTATATATGTATATATGTATGTATGTATGTATGTATGTATGTATATATGTATGTATGTATATATGTATGTATGTATGTATATATATATATGTATATATGTATATGTATATATGTATATTGTAGTGAGTGCTAGTCCACCCCCCTATGTAGTTTTTGCATGTGTAAAGGTTGTACAGTTGTTTCACTTGTTCTGTTGGCTCAAGTGGCTCGTAGTAGTTGCTTAGGTAGCTCCGTGCTTTTCACTTAGCCTCACGTCACCTCCCGCGACCGCGCGCGTAAAAATGGTCGCAACAGCTGTTCCTGGGTGTGCTTGGGGACAACCACAATATATGTATATATGTATATATGTGTATATGTATACATGCATTTATGTATATATGTATATATGTATGTATGTATATATGTATGTATATATGTATATATGTATTATGTATATATGTATATATGTATATATGTATATATTTATATATGTATATATGTATATATGTATATATGTACATATGTATATATATTCATATATAAATGTATATATGTATATATGTATATGTATATATATTTACATATATATATGTGTATTTATGTGTATATATATATTTATGTATATGTATGTATATATGTATGTATATATGTATGTATGTATGTATGTATGTATGTATGTATATATGTATGTGTATATATATATATACGTATGTATATATGTAAATATATACATGTTAATCTATCCCACGACGCTGCCACAGTAAACCAGCTGGCACTTTATTTCTCAGCGCCAGAAAGGCTTGGCGAGGGTTGGTGCCAGCGCAGCCGCTCGAAGCCAACGTAGCAAAGCCAGCGAAGTAGAGCTCGTCAGGGAAGTCCATGTAGAGCTCCACAGGCAAGTAGCTCGAAGAAAGAAGGGCTCAAGCAGCAAGCACCAAAGGAGCCCCTCCACCCAGCGCGGCTTGCCGGGGAGGAGGGACGGGCCGTAGAAGCTGCAGCCGAGTGAAAGAATGAACATGAGGTGTCATGTTAATCTATCCCACGACGCTGCCACAGTAAACCAGCTGGCACTTTATTTCTCAGCGCCAGAAAGGCTTGGCGAGGGTTGGTGCCAGCGCAGCCGCTCGAAGCCACCGTAGCAAAGCCAGCGAAGTAGAGCTCGTCAGGGAAGTCCATGTAGAGCTCCACAGGCAAGTAGCTCGAAGAAAGAAGGGCTCAAGCAGCAAGCACCAAAGGAGCCCCTCCACCATCCTTTAGACAGGCGCTCTTGGGTGAAGGGACAGGCCAAAGCAGCCACACAAGGCGAAGCCTCGCGTTGTCGTCGTAGACCCCAGCTTAGTGCAGGTGGTTAAAGAGAGAGGCAGCACTTCGAATGGCTCTGCGAGAGTTCCACGGTAACTCCGTGAGGACACTGAGAGCAGCAACCTCTTGGAGGTAAGCTTCCAGTGTTGCGACCTGCTTCAGCCGCATAGCCCAGAGAAGGTCCGGGATCGAAGCTCCTTTCCGGTAGCAAGAAACGGCTCCGCCTCCTCGTAGGCCACCAGGAGTCACGTGCATGGCGTCCGGGACCAGGAGCAACTTCAGCACATGGTTCCATCGCCGCCTAAAAACATGAGCACTGCCAGGGAAAAGCACATCCAAGCGATCTGCACCCCGGTAGATCAAATTCAAGAGCCTCACAACATGCATACTGGAAATCTTCAGATGCTGAACCTTCGCCAACTGCCTGAAGCTTGTTTTCGACTGCCGTAACAGGAGAAAGGCAGCATCACATTCATACATCATGTCACAGGGGAGGAGAAGGTCTTCACGACGGCATTTTAGGACCTCGCCAGCTCGAGCAATGCCATAGAAGCAGAGCAGGCAGACGCCACACCAGCGCTTCCATCCAAGGCACCATCCAAGAGAGATCATGGCTTCAACTAAGATCTCAGGTACTGGCGGGCGGTGTCTTGTAGGTTCAGCCTTCTCCCACCTTGTGGCTAAGTCCCAGCAAATGCTGGCGAAAGGCCGCATGCTTGGGATCTTCCGCAAGGAAACCAGCACGAGGTGCCTGTAGTAAAGCAGGGACCCGCCGGACATGAATTCCCTGTCACCATACTTCCGAATGGCATGAGCCAAAAACAGCGGCACTTGCAGAAAAAGGTTGATTGGGTCTCCGGTCAAAAACAGGCTGCACCATTCCAGAAAAAGAGTCCATCGCCGTTCTCCCAGGCAAATAGAAGCCCAACATTGCACTGGGGCTTCCTCCAAGGAAAAGCCGCGAGGGGCTCTGACCCCTCTGGGCCCTGGATTTGTAGCCTCTCCGATTCGAAGGCTTCCACTTTTGCTGCAGGCAGCTATGTTCAGCTTTCCCTGCTTCAACCATCCTACAGCTTCTAGACAGCACCCTGCTATCAGCTTGCTGAACCCGCGCGGGTAAGGCTGGGCCACCGCGGTCCACGGCACTTTGAGCACAGGGTGTTGTCCCCGCAAGCGCTGGTGAGGTTGCACGCAGGAGCATAACATCCTCAGGCCTTTCAACCCGGGGATATTTGTGGCAACTCTGGTCCTCTTTCTCCAGCCAGTGCCAAAACGGCAAAAGTCACACCTGAAGAGGTCAAGGGACTCAGGCCGTCTAAAACGGCGGTATTTCCTTTGTCTCCACAAAAAAGAGCTATCAGGATTCTCCGTCCAAAAGTACACGACCTCTTCAGGGGTCTCCTCAACGCTCTCAAAGCAGAGAACATGAACTTCAGCATTGAAGTCGCTCATGGCGTTCCCTTCTCGCACCTTTTCTTTCATGGCGGCCGACATCCACGGCACTCCTCTAGGAAACTGAGAGCTTCGCACAGGAGGCGTCATGGCCACGGAGAAGGACTTGCAAACCAAAGCTGACCCTACGCACCTGACAGCCCTCAAAACGATCAGCCTCAACACCTTTTGCTGATTCTCGGGCAATAGCAGATCTTCTTTTGAACTCCTTGTGATCTCAAAAGTCAGCACCCAAGGGCAACCCCCAGCTACCAAAGCCTTTGCTACCCCGGCTCTCCCGGAGTATAAGTCAAGAGCTCCGGGCACGGTGAAGGACCTCTTCTCTGCATTGGGGAAGAGGAACTGCTTCTCATCAAAGGACCCAAGAAGCTCCAAAGCTTCAGCGCATAGTTGACCCTCTTGACCATGTAGCCGATCTCCAGGACAAAGACCACCATCACCATCGCCACCAGAAGGAACTCGTTGAGGAACTCCAGGACAAAGACCAGCACCATCATCGCCACCAGGGGGGACTCGTTGAAGACCACCGCCACCTCGATCGCCACGTAGACCTTCAGGAGGAGGAGCACGAAGAGGATCATGAAGTCGTAGGTCATCATGTAGGGCTCCAGCAGGCAGCGCCGCAGGACGAAGAGGAACGTCACCACATAGTCGCCCATCAGGAACTCCGTCAGCTCGTAGAGGACCACCAGGTAGAACATCTCGTAGGCCAAGACCTCGATCAGCAGCGCGTCCAAGAGGAACAGCAGGAAGAACATCTCCACAAAGAAGATCACCATCGCAACGAAGAGGAAGACCACCATCACCACCAACTTCTTCAGAGAGTGGACCTTCGTCAGCTCCTTCACGACTAACACGTCGATGACCAAGGCGTGCCATGTTCTTGTCCTTGGCCGCCGCTCTTCTCCCTGGACGTCTCTCCTCAGCCCTTACTTGCTTTCCGGTTCATAGGTCTACAGGCACCAACCTCAGGGCTCGCTGTTCCACAGGTGTTCCGACAACGCTCTCTTCAAGTTCATTCAACCAGGCATCCAACCGCTCATAGCTACCAGCCACGACCGGCTCCCACCAAAAAGGCAGCGGGGCGTCAGGAGGGTCAGGGTCGGCATCTCTAGTGGGCCCATCGGCCCGATTGAGCTTCGACGGCCAGTACCCATACCCTGCATACAGGTCCGACCCAAGCAGGTGTGGGATGCTCTTGGACAGCTCAACATTCAGTGCCTTCGAAGAGGCTCTCCCCTTCACCAAGCAGCCCAAAGCAACCTGAGAGTCCAGTGCATAGGGTACACGTACGGAGACATGGTTCACTGCTAGCCGGGCCTCCTCACGTAGATGGGCTCGAAGTTCGCCTATGTTCACATGAACAGGCCTCACGTGTTTCTTTCGCCATTGCTCCTTGTAAACCACACTCCTTGCCAGCTGCTCCCAAAAAGGGTGCACATCGTATACTTCCTCACCAGGCAGCTCGTCCCAGGGCTCCAGTCGGCCTTTAGCCCTAAGCCAGGCCTTCCCAGGGGGCAATAGACGGGTCCAGCAACTCTTGCTAAGGCTAAGCCTCATAGCCTCCCGAGCCACTGGCACCGGCACCTCGCCAGCGACCGCAGCCATACCCCAGTCAGAAGCATCAGTGGCCCGAACGGTGCCAATGGTCTTGGCGCGCAAGTTCACAACTGCCAAGGTGGACACCACCATCATGGTCAGCAGCTCGTCCTTGAGCGCCCCAGAGAGCCGGAGCACCTGTCCATCACTGTCAGACCCTGCAATTGCATCGAAGACCAGGTTCATCACAGACAGGAGCCTCCTCCGCAGAGTCAGCACCGAGATGTAAGACCCGGCCAAAGAGCGCAGGAGTCCCACGGTGCTCAGCCCCAAGCTGCACACCCTCATAGTGATCAGGAGCAAGGGCCATAGCCTCGACTCGTTGCCTCGGACTGTGCCCTTCTTGCCATCGACTTGAACTCCCCAAAACGAAGAGCTAGTAGCGTTGTCAAAGGCCTTCTTGGGGTTGGTCGGAAGACGCACTTCATCATACTTGGCCATGATGACATCCATGCGCTCATCCAACTCAGACTTTCCCACATAGTTCCCGTCCAGAAAAGCGCTGGACAAAACCTTTTGGAAACAGACCAGGTCGTCAATCACGACCCCCACTGAAAGCAGTCCGCGAGGGCAAGGCCTGTGCATCATCATAACCTCACTTGCCAGCGCACCCCCAGAGCTGAGGATAAGCTGCAGGTGAGAGCCTTGAGCAAACTCGCACGCATTAAGGTCGCCCATTGCCAGGGTGTTCAAACCTACATAGCCGGGGGCATCGAACGGCCGATTGAAGATAAACTCCAGGTCTGCCGCAGATAGCTCTCCAGCCAAAACATTTCGCAGAGAGCGTTGAGGGGAAACTCGGAACTGGTAAAAGAAATCGCGTATGTCTCTTCCACTCATGATCAGGGTTTCATCCTCCCCAAGCTCTATGCCATGCAAACATGTACTACTGCTCATAGTCCTAGTCCACGTGCTAAGAACGGGTTCAACTGTGTTGGGTGGACGGGCATCCAAAATGAGCCTATCCCTCTCCAAGTCTTTTGGCACTGAAAACAAACCACAGGCTAGCCCTTCTCTGACATCTTCTGCAGGAACCGGAACTAGTCTACCACCCTGAGCCATCTTCTGGTACAACTTGTTTCGTTCTTCAACTGAACCATGAACACTAACCTGAGGGGGCGGCTCAACATCATGATGCCGAACACATTCAAGAGGAAACTCATAGGCATGAGCAGTAACAGGGTCTAGATAAGGAAGAGGGTCAAAACCAGGGCTACCGACAAACGCAAGCCGGTCAGCATGTATCGGCTTCGCGACCACACCCTGATCAGGCTTCACCGTGCCCACGAAGGCTCCATAAAGCCCAGCAGCCCACTCCCCATCACCTCCAGCATTTTCACGCTCGGCTCTACTCACAGAGCTACTGTCAGCACCATAGGAGCTGGAAGAAAAAGAAGATGAAAAAAGCAAAGCACGGTGCAAGGCGTCCAGCTGGTCAGCCGAGGACTCCATCTTTATAGCAGCACGCGCCATGCCCAAAGCATCAACCTCAAGCATTGAATTCGAATCTTCACTGAGGTCTTCCAAGAGGCGCACTCTGCGCCACTGCCGTCCTGTAAGGCTTTGGCCCACCCAGAGCTGCGGGGGACATGTGCTTGGTTTCCCCAAAAACAGCCAGTTCAAAACCAGGACCTGCACCACGAGTCTCCGTTTTTTCCAAGACCCTCCAAAAGCGGGATCGCGTCCAAAAACTTCTGGATATGGTGCAGGAATAGGCCAAATGGGCCCCAGTGAGACAGCCTCGTCACGAAGCTGAGGCGCATTGCTGAGAAAAGCGCGCACAAAAGAGCCCAAGGAGGCGCCGTGCTTCGTCACCACCCTGAGCCACGAATTCACAAAGGCCGGAACCTTGACAGTAGGGGCTCGAGCTCCCGGGACCCGGACCGTCTTCGTGTCGGAGTCAACCAGAAGGCCAGGCTCCACTGCAGCAGCCTTGGTCTCATAGTTCATGCATCGTGAGCCGTCTCGGCTGCGCTTTTCCCTTTTGCCTTCGCTTTGGGCCTCTGCGGCCGCACCCCATCCTTCTCCTTGTCCTTCTCGGCGTCCTCGGTCGTCTTCTTCCCAAGGTTGCGGCGCTTCTGCAAGTAGTCCTCTGCATCTCTCAGGTGGCTGTGCATCACCTCGGCCCACCTGCTGTCGAGGATCTTGCTGAAAGGCGACTCCCCGTCTGACACCGACGGGAGTGTATGGGATGCCAAGGTAGAAAGAGGTGGACCTTGTTCCAGCATCAGCTCTGCTCCCAACACCCAAGAACCCCGGTCTATTGCGACCTGGTCCAGCATCACCAGCATGAGTCCAGCGCGGGCTCGCGCATGGCTCACTCGACCCCTCACCAGGTCGTCCAGAACACCAGCGGCCGCCCATGACATGTAGGCTGACGTCTTGTAGGCACCTATCCGGCTCCGGTGTTCCACCCAGGCTCGAGCATTGAAGTCGCTGGCAGGCATGCCGGGCGCCTGGGTTCGGAGCAGCAAGTCCTCCAACATCAGCTTCTCTATCACGGAGCTGATCTCCTCTGGTGTCTCCTGCAAGCCAACTCTCAAAGCCCTTCTCGCAGCTGCCGCCCGCTTCCCACTGGAGCCCGAGGAGCTTTCCGCCCCACCAAGGCTGCCTGCCAGGTTCTCGAGCGCCAGATCCATCTTCGTAGACTTGGCACGTTTCAGCTTGTCGGCGCTCAACAGCGCCACCAATTCCGTCAGCTTGGCCATTGCTCCTTCCATGGTGGCTGCTTCTCCAACCTCTACTGAACCAGGCTCTCCGGCAGGGAAGTCGAGGTCGGCTTCTTCTTCGCTTTCGTCCAAAGGCTCCACTGCCTTCTCCTTTTTCCCATGGCTCCTCAAAGCCGGCTCGCGAAGGCGATGCGTAGCTCTGCCTCCAGCACCCAACAGCCGCTGCATCTCCGAGAGATTCTCCTCGGGAACTCCGGCTGCCAAAGCCGCTGAAACCACCGATGCATCCAGGCCTGGAAACTTCCTTGCCTGAGCATCCTGCCTGCCGCTCCTCGCGGGTATTTGAGACGCTGAGGGAGCAAAGGTCACTAGACCAGGCGTAGAGGCTGCCCCCCGCACGTGCCCGTGTCCGAGCTTCCCCAACACCGCCTCGAGGTTGCCATTCATCTTGTCCATGAGAGTCTCGAGGGAGGCAACCCGGGACGGTATGTCGGACATTTCTCCCAAGCCAGACCCTTCGCGCCCTTCTCGCAAGGCATCTCCGCCCCCAGTTCCAGACTCCGCTGATAGGAAAGCGAACCGCTCGTCCAAGGCCTCGATCAAGGCAGGGGCGTAGGGCAAGTACTCGGTACCAGCAGCCATCTTGAACTCCTGGTCGATCTGCATGCCGTCCAGGTAGGGCTCCATCATCTCGTAGGTCTCCGCCGTGATATAGCCAACCCAAACCTTCATATAGTCCTCCAAAGCCTCCTGCCGATCTGACAGGTGAGCCACCAAGACCTCCACAAGCAAAGGCTTGCTCAGCACAGGGGGCAGACTCCGCTTCTGTGTCTGCCGATGCCAAGCACTCTGTGGGAACGCAGCCAAGTAGCGTCCATCGGCAACATGACTGACCATAATGCACTGAATTAAGACTCCCAGAGGGGTACGAAGCCTCCATAAGTCGTAGTGGAACTCAGCAGTGCCGTCTTCACGCACCACAAAAGGCCTAGCAGGAGCCTCTTCCTCAGGCCGCTCCTCAAGCCCGTCTAAACCATCCATCTCAGCGGCCAGAAGGCCAGCCCGAACCAGACCTTTCAGCTACCCTGCAGGCCTCCCTTTCACTAGGCAGCCCGACGAACACAGAATCACCTGTGCCGTCCCCACGCTTCACCAGATCCTTGCAGCTTTGCCAGGTTCTGCAAACCCGGACGGGTCGATAACTAAGACCCTCGTAGTCTCGGAAGACCAACCAGATCCTAGAAGTCGGGTCTTGAAGGAGCAATTGCCCTTTGCAGCGCAAAGGCTCCCTTGTGCAGCATCTCAGCCGATGCCCCTGCGACGAACCACGTCAGCGTTCGACCAACCAGATCCTAGAAGGTAAATGGAGGCGATCTCGCCCAGAAGCACCTCGATGATCTCCGTCAAGACTCCGCCTGACGAACTCACCGATCTCGTCACAGATGGCCTCCCGTTCAATCCAGCCCTGCGCAACACGAGAGCTGCCGCTCCTCTCTGGGTCAGTCCCAGACAGCGAAGCTGCTGTAAGAGGAGTGTCGCTCCGAGATCGCGAAGCGTTCTCGTTGAACTCCCTCTCCCTGCCAACTAAGCTGTAACTCCCGTCTGATGGGGGGACCGAAGAGCGATGGGATCCACCACTGGCACTCTCCCTGCTGTCGCGATCTTCCACCAGTCGGCGAAGCCGCCTGACTTCGCTACGGACAAACCTCAGCTCCTCTTTCAACTCCTCGACAGTCTCCTCAAGCTCGGAGACCCGGTTGTCCATATACGCCTGGCTAGGCCAGGCGATGAAGAGGTCTAGCTGATTGAGCAGCCGCCAGGTGGCCCAGCGATCTTTGGATCACTGCTTGGTACAGGTAGATTCGAAGCCCAACCACAGCTTCGATTATAGGTCCCAGTACCAGGCCCAGCAGCACTCCAAAGACCAGGCTTGGCCAGTGGAGTTCCCACCACCGTCTGGTGGGGCAAAGCGCGAGTGGGCTATTCGAAGGAACGCCCTCCAGGATCTTCCACAGCACAGCCAATGAAGTACCTGTAGATACTCCGGTGGCTAAAGCCTGACTCATCTGAGAGCCGTAGAAGCTGCAGCCGAGTGAAAGAATGAACATGAGGTGTCATATGTATATATGTATACATACATATTATGTGTAATTTATATATGACTTATATAACATGTATATATGATTATACCTGCATCCGCATAATTGCAGGCGCCGATGTCCATGTATAGTTGCATATCTGTATGCGGATTTGAAAGACGTTCAAAGTATGTGTGAAAGTGAGGATGTGTCTGTATACTGTTTCTACCTGTGCAGTAAAGTGTCTGTGCGCGTGTGTGTGTGTGTGAAGATGTGTTGAGCGAACGAAATCTCCTGCCTGTCAGTTTTTGGGAAACCTTTTGGGGAAGGTCAGATTCAATCTATCCTATGCACCACCAACCATCGGCATGAAGGCATGACAACATCGTGTTGTGTCAATGTGTTGCACATCAAGAGAAAATCAAATGACCTAAGTCAGACATGCGGCTGTGCAATTGCGGTGATGCTTGTGCTATGGGAGGTGGGTTCCAGGACTATCTTTCAGACAGTCACTGTGCACCGCGTGAGAAAAATCATTCTGGAGCGGCCTGTACTTGAAAAAGCTAGATACGTAAATTGTCTTTCGAATCCTTTGCTCAACAAAAAGGATACCTTCCGGTAATCAAACATGGCAATGGAAAATCCCCTTTTTTGGTGCGTGAAAGACATTTACCGGGTTAGATTGCCAGGGGAAAGCATGTTTCAGGCGGGGTTTACCACCAGCAATCATGAGCAGCAAGGTGATAGCTCGTACCGGCAATCCGTGGCAATTTGGATTTCATGTGTTCATTTGTCGGACAATTTCTTGACTTTTTAGGCATGCATTCAAGTGTTTATATGTGTTTATATATGATTGTATCATCCCGCAAGACCCTTGGGCTTGGAATTTGGGCCTGGCAGGACCATGGACTCATAGGGCCGCATCTGCCTAAGATCACCCATGATGTTTTTGGGTTTGTCCAGCAATAGTGTCACAAATGTATACAGTCGCCCTTTTAATGGGGAGATTGATGAGGAAGCACTACCCTATTCTTTGACAACCCGACCCCATACTTTGTGCGAAATCCAAATGTTGGCCATGGCGGAGCCTCTGAGCTTTTCCATTATGAAGTGGAATGGCTGCTGAAAATTGGATATACCCTCAATTTTAGGCCAATTTAAATAATTTAACGATAATCCTGTAAAATTGTGGGTACCTCGTTTTCAGACCAACCCGTGTAGACAGCAAAGTTCAAAAGAATTAATCCCGGGACAAATCCCTGTCGAAGCCCAATTCTGTGATTCGACTGCTATGGCAGTCAAGTTTGTACGGACCCAGACTTGGCTCATCCGGCAGAAATCTTCCACCAACCGACTGTTCTTCCTGCTCCAAAAAAAGTATGTCAAATGTGTTCTGCTCGAAACCAAGGACAACAGTTTCAGCACCTAGGTCTGTCTACACAAGGTCGCTTGGTGGAGATTTCTGCCAAGCTCCCTGCCGTGCAAAAAAGATTGCAGGACATTGACTCAGAGGTGGGTTAGATCAAATCCGAACAGCTGGCCCAATGCCCGCAATGATTTGATTTGGGTTCTTTGACGCTATCAAATCTATCAGTTGAATTTGTCCGATGCAACCTTTGTTTCAGTGTTTCAGGACAAGAATGAATAAAAATAATTTCTGCTGAACTCCAGAGAAGCGTATCGCTTGGGGTCACCTCCAGTGACCATCATGGCAGTCCGTCGCAGTCACAGATTCACGGAGATTCACAACTCAAAGACCAGGTGTCCTCTCGCAGAGAGAAAAGCTTGTGGTCCTTGTGATGATTGCGATGGCATCCTTCCTGCAGGAAGAGTTTGATCAGCGGGAATTAATTGGTGCGGAAGACTTGCAAGTCTGAGTTGAAAAGGGACAAGAAAAAAACATTCAGAAAGTATCTCAAGAGTAATGGTTTCTCTGTGTCTGCATGAGGTGGTGGACATATGTCCGACGGATGGAAAGCATTGCTGTTAACGTATACACCATTTGCTCTTGTCGCGACTGTCAAAGTCAGAACCTTTCTCACTGTCTGGCTGTCAGTTCATCCATCCACCCACACATCCATTCATCTATATAGTCGTCAAAGCTTGTGCCAGTAGGCTGATGGACTTGGAGTTGTAAACCCGCCCCATCATGTGCAATTCGCCTGGATGAAGACATTGGACATCCTGACTGCTTTTGCACAAGAAGAGTTTCCCGCAAGCACAACGTGTTCCTCAAGGTTTCTGACAAACGGAAATATGCTTTGTGATTTTGAAAGCATGAGAGGCCCCGTGAGCGGTGAGAATAATGAATGCGGAACTAAAATAAAATCAAACAGCTCATTTTCTCTAAACTTGACCTTGACCTGCACCCAGATTTCACTTGAAACCAAGTCTTTGATCACAGGATTCCTGTCAGGCCCAACCTGCACATGACCACGAGGATTGCTCCTGGCTTCATTCACAGCCTGGCAGCAAAGCTCGTGATATGGGATTTCAATGCGAAAAATCCGTGTGAGGCTATGTGGTGAACCGACATGGAAGGTGTGTATGTCCAAATTACACATATTGTGCCTACATGCATCTGTGTACATATGGCATGGCTAAATAAAGTTGCACATTAGACAATGCGCGTGGCTGGAGGCCTGTGTGTTTGTGTCTGTGTGTGTGTTTGCTTTTGGGTATGGCAGTTCATCCAAGTGACAAGTATAGCATGTATGAAAGGATGAGTTCGTACGTGGATACGGGTGCAATGTAGGATGTTCAGCTGTCTGCTGAAAAAAGACACGTCGGCCTGTATTGCCTTGGTGCAGTTTCTTGCATACAATGTAGTGTGCTGCTCTGAGATAAATTTCATTAAATTTTGACTTCTTATGATTCTACATGTTGTGCTGTTCGGTCAGTTTGGCTTGGGTTGGTTGATTTGGCGAAAATTAAGATGTGATATGCACGAATAAACAAACCTCCATGGAACGAAACATACGAGTGCCATATTGTTATGCCATGATGTTTGCTGTCATGTGACAAGAACTGGATGTGATGCTGTGTAGGGTGATTTGGCGCGATGTTAGGTCATGTATTGCTCTAGGCGGTGATGAGGTTTGTTTCTAGGTAGTATGCTGTGCATATAATGCATGGAATTTGGTATGTGGAATCGGCGGTGTACTTTATCCGCCTACCTCGCATGCCCTGCCCTGCCCTGCCCTGCATGTGTTTTTATGTCTGGCTGTCTGCATGTACGTGTATGTATGGCGTGTGCGTGTATTGCATAGGTTGGTCGGTGGATGTTGTCTGTGCGGTATAGTACCCTATCAGTATTATTGTAGTATCTTGGTCCTCCAAAACAATGCTGTGGGTTTGTCTAAAATCAAAAAATCGTGGTTGATCGTGATCTCTCCAACTAAAAGGGCAATATATTGGAGGTAAAACACCAAATGTTCAAGTTTGTTCCAATTCAAACTGCCATGCGGCGAAAGAAAATCCTCCATTTTCCACAAACCCCCGCAATGAAAATTGCCGTGTGTATATATATATATATACCTGTCAATGTAAGTCTCACGACCATTGATGTGTAGCATGGTCATTGGGGTGAGGTGGCATGGTTGCCGCAATTCGTGGGCTCAACGCCCGATCTCTCAGGCCCCTTGAGCTGACCCAGGCTGCATGGCGGCGTGACCGCTTCGACAAGCTGCAGGGAGGACTTCGTGAGCTATCCCCTGGTGATTGTGATTGGTAGCGGAGCCCATCTGGGCTGGGGCTACCGAGGAAATGAAAGGAGGTCGAGGAGCTGGCCGTAACCATCAACATCCTGGACAAGATGGAGGTGATCCCATTGCCGCTGCTGACGACGCGGCGGGGCCAAGTGTGGCCAATGGCGCTGGCGAGAGTGCGGGTGCCTACTACAAGGGATTGGATTCCGGGTTGGCCAAATCGGCGCCCTCGGCACAGGGTCTGTGTCAACGGACCTACAGAGAGCTTACCGACGGCGACTTGAACTTTTCAGTCGCCAATGCTTGCGGCGTGGAAGCGACGTTGCCGTGGAGGGTGCGTTCCTGGTGATGTCGCAGCTGCAGGACTCAGCATGGGATGCGACGGAGGGCAATGACTATGACGACATCGAGCTCTCCGAGAACCCCTTCCTGCCAATTAGGCAGACGCTGGATCTCCTCTTTCAACACGAAGAGGAGGTGGAATTGCCTGAACGATGTCAGGAGTTCTTCGAGCAGTTCGCGCGGGAGAAGAACGAGGAGTTGCAGGCCTACATCGTGCGACACCAGACCATGCTGCGGAAACTCAAGGAGTTGAAAGTGGAAGTGCCACCGCTGTTAGCGGGATGGCACATGCTCAGCAGAGCTGGAGTGCCTCGGTGGACCCACCCTCAGATCAAGGCCCTTTGCGGTGGAGAACTCAACGTGAAGAATGTGGCCAAGGCGATGACGAGGATGTTCGGTGGAGACAGCAGGCCGAACATGAAGGATTCAGCGCTGAGTGGTAACGGCATCCACCTGGCCGAGCACTACGACGATGACTATGACTACGAGACGGAAGACGCCTACTACCACAACTATGAGGATGAGGAGCTCTTCTACGAGGACTACGACGAAGTGGACTACGTTGGTGACGATGATGAACCGCCACCCCAAGAAGTTGAAGAAGCAGCCATTGCCACGAAGGAGGCATAAATCTCCTACTTGGACAGCCGGAAGAAGATGCGGGAGCTGGCACTGGCGCGTGGCGTCTACCCTGTCGTGGCCCTGGTGACATGGGAGGTCATGGAGAAAAAGGGAAGAAAGGAGGTGGTGGTAAAGGAAAAGGAAAAGGAAAAGGAAAAGGGGGTAAGTCAAGTGGAGCCCCAAAAGGAAAAGGGAAACCATTCATTCCTCCCGGTTCCAAACGCTTTGCATTTGGTCGACGAGGACAAGGGCAAGGATCCACAACGTCCTCTTCGACATCGGCACGATCAACGACGCGCGGGAGTACAGCCTCACAGTCCGAGATTCAAGAGGTACAGGCTGCCTGCCTCGGGAATCAAGGAGGTGCCGGACGATGCGAACATGGTGGAGGAGACCGAGATGACTTGGACGTCCACTCCAAGATCACGGATGAGAGCAACTACAACGATGCTGACGCCGGATGGGCGATCATGGACTCCGGTGCAACACGGACGGTGTGCGGTACCAGAGTCTGGGACAAGTTGGCCGAGTACGTGGTGATGCGGGACCTCATGCACCTTGTGGACACTGTGAACGAGGTGCGGGACTTTCGCTTTGGTGATGGGGTGATCCTACGATCTCAGAGCTCTATGGTGATCCCTGTCTGTGTGGCGAAGCAATGGACCAAGCTCAAGATCCACATCCTTCCACGCACTACACCACTTCTTCTTGCACGGCCAGACCTGGAGAAATGGAATGTGGAGGTGAACTATGGACAACAGAGCATCAAGGTGAATGGCAAGCTGGTGAGGCCTTCGAGGACTTAAAAGGACACGTTCAACCTCTTCGATGACCTTCGGGACGTCATGAACGTGACGATGTTGGACGATGAGGACCCCGAGCAGGTGGCCTACCTTGGATCCGTCCTGACGGACGATGTCCCCGATCTGGGCATGGAGGGCACTGGAATGGAGGAGGCTGTTCAGCTGATTTGCAGCAGGATCCCAGCTTCCGAGCGCAAGATGAAGTTCTGGGAGGTGTACGTCGACGAGGGCAACTTGTCAGCCTTTCTCAACTGGAAGGATGGAGTGGAAGCCCGAGTGTTCAGCCTGCCGGATTGGAACTTTGAACATCGAGCTGAGCAAATACGGTTCCTTGACGAGATGGACAAGGAGCAGACTGGCATCAGTCTCTGGGGCCTCACCGGCAACCATTGCCTTTGCCTGGGGGCCGTCAGAGGGTGGCAACGCTGATGACCCTGGACCCGAACACTTTGGTGATGAACGAGATCAGGTCAAGAACACCCTCATCAAGGAGACTGCGGCAGTGGCATTTCACAAAGCCAATGCTGATCTGGCCATGAGGTCAGCAATCCTTGCTCGTTCCAGAGTGGAGCAGGATGAGCTGTACGTGGGCGATTGGTGCTTCTACTGGAAACCAGCCACCACGAAGCTTGATCCCTTTCAGTGGCGTGGCCCTTGTCTGGTTGTGGCGGTGGAGGTGATGCCCGAGCGCACAAGCACCATCGATCTACTGGATCGTCCATGGATCATCACTGGTCCGACGCACTCGTGCTCAACTACGACACGAAACGGTGCCTGAACGCTTTGAGCGCCAAAGTCAACCACCACACCTGGAGCAACTACGACGACCTCTTGAAGGCCGACTTCTTCGAGCACTCAAACCTGTACGTGGCCCAGTCCGTGCTGTGGACATCGCTGAGACCAAGCAAGAGCCCTCCCAGTATCCTGCAGGGTATGCCCTCGCTGACGCTGCGGGTGACAAACACTTTGACGACAAGATACCCCTTGCCTCCGAGGACGTCACACAGAATGCGGACGAGCCGATGGACGACCAGGACTCAACCACCAGGTCACCAGAAGTGGCCGACAGCCCAGAGACTGCCTCAAATGATGTCAGCCATCCACCGCGGCGCAAGCATCCCATGCCAGAGTATGTGGATCCGGAGCCAGGTGGAATTTGGACTGACCCCGGACCACCCTCTGCGGTGACTGCTTCAACCTCTGCTTCGACAGCTGCAGCACCGAATGTTGAAAACAAGGAAAAGAAGGCAGCTGATGAGGACGAGTCCAGAACCGGTGAAACACGAGAACCTGGCATCTTGGAGAACCAAGAGGAGATCCATCCCCAAGGGCCTGGAACTCAAGCTCAGGCGATGAAGACCTACCATGAGGCCCTTCGCATGGCAAGTGCCGTCTCTGAGGAGCGCAATCACATCTTGGATGGACTTCCTCCTCGACGCCAAGTTGATGGACAACCAGCCCCAAAACAGCCCCGGTTGGACGAGGTTCACATGGTGCAGATGACCACTGAGGACGAGCTCTTTGCGGTGGTCGAATCCCGACTTGATGCTGCTGGGAAACAAGCCTTCAAGGAGGCCAAAATCAAGTCTTTGGTGGCCTGGTGCGAAAATGATGCTTTCATGGAGAGGTTTCTGCTGCGGTACAAAGACAATGAACCGCATGCACGGGTGATCCTTCAAGGATTCAAACACAGAGATGTCCTGGAGGCAAAGCTGGACACAGAGTCACCCACTTGTCACGACTTGGCAAGTACCTCCTGGTCACCTTGGCCTGCATGCTTCAATGGAAGATTGGGGCGATGGATGTCAAATCGGCATTCCTGCAGGCAAGGTCGACTTGTATGGGGAGCCCTCGGCAGAAATGCGCCGCTTGCTGAAGGAAATAATTGGACTTCTTGAACATCAAGTCATGCAGATGATCAAGCCGGCAATCCGAGATGTCAGAGACCCCCAGCAGGGGAACGAAACGGCTGATCGGGCAATCACAAAGAAGGTTGGGTTTCTCAAGCATGCCTTGGATGGCTGCCTCTACCTGTCCACGCGCTTGGCCCACAAGGAGGATGACCCCTTCCGCATGTTCAAGCTCAACGGCAAGGACTATGCGGTTGATGGCATCCTCCTTGGACTACATGTGGATGACATCATTGCTGCGGGCGAGTTCTTTCACAAGGCCGAAGATGCCGTGGAGCCTCAAGGAGAGCCCCAGAACTTTGCAGAGCGAGTGCACATGCTCTTGCATCGGTTCTGATTTGGTGCCGTCAACTATGACAACAACCAGACCTTCTGTGGAGCTCAGATGTCCCAGAGCCTCGACTACTCCCAGGTGAACTTCAGCCTGGAGAAGTACATCAAGCAGCTCAAGCCGCTGACAATTGAAAAGAGAGAAAGCCAATGATCGTGAGGTCAGCCAACTCCGTGGACTTTTGGGAGGAATGGCCTGGCCAGCAAACCAGACTCAGCCTCATTTGAGTGCAGCGATCAGTTGGTGGCCCAACAAGATCCTGCGCTTTGCGAATGAGACCGCCGACATCCCTCTGACGATCAGAGCTCATGGCTCTCTCTCAGCCAGCTGCGTTTTGGATTTTACTCCGACGCTGCATGGAGCACGCGGCCTGACGGATCGTCACAAGGCGGATGGCTTCTATTCCTTGAGGATCAGATCAATGGCGATCGACCTTTCCCTTTGACAGTGGTCGATGGGGCGAGCCGGAAGCTGCCGAGGATCTGCCGATCGTCTCTGAGCGCAGGGGCACAGATCATGACCACAGCGCTCGACAACTTGGAATGGGCAAGACCATGTTTGGGCTCATTCTATGGCCTTCTGAAGGCGCTGACAGTGAGCACGTGATGAAGTGGCTTGGAATTTCGCCCTGCATCACAGATGCTCGAGCGCTGTTTGGCGCAAGCACTTCGGCAACACCCTTAATGAAGCTGGCCGAGAAAAGAACGGCAAGTGAAATCAAAATTAAACCGGCCGAGCGACTACAAGCCGCATGTGGCATGATGCGGTGGTGCAACTCGCATCTGTGGCCAGCAAGAAGGTGAAGCAGGAGGACAAAGACAAAGAACAGGAGTTCCTCGACAACGCGGCCAAGGAGATCTACAAGAGACACAAAATCCAGGAGAACGTCTTCCGCACTGAGGACATGGACGAGATCGACAAGGAAGAGGCAAGCATCTGCTTGCTGGATGGGTGTTCCCTTCCGGCCGAGAATGGCAAGCGCTACTGCACGAAGCGTCATTGCCATGCTGCCCAGCACAAACGCAACAACACCAAGAAGGCTGACGCAGCCCTGGCAACATGGATGGTTCTGACGGCTACTGCTGCGGTTCCTGGCGCTGAAGCAGTGTCTTTCAACTTCACCTTCACGTCCATGCGGGATCATTCCCGATTCCATCAGTTCCTTCAAGGTGTCCGTTCCGACAAGTCCAGATGAGGCGTCGGCCCCGGACGGTGTGAAAGTTGTCCGCGTTCTCCAAAGTCCATTCTGGGAAGTTGAGCTTGATCCCCTATACATCCAGCTCATCGTCATCATTGTCATGATCTTGGTGGCTATGATCGCATCCTTCTTGGCGGGTATCAACTACGTGCGACGTCGAGATCATCGAGGTGATCCTGGTCTTCCTCAAGAACTACAGGAACCCTTCATCCATGAGGATGAGAACGCGACTCACCGTCTGGGCTCAGTGACATCAATCCTGAACCAGAGTGGAGAGCGCTCAAACTCCACTGATGGGCTGGGCTGTCCAGAAACCCATGAAGGTGATATCATCACCCCCTTGCACACTCCGAGACTTCCAAATGGAGACCGAGTGGAGAGCAGCAACGGCAGAGTTGCATCCTGGTTGACACCGGGACAGGTGGCGTACCTCCAAGGAGAAGGCTACTATGTCTTTTCGGATGCGGAGGTGAACCAAAGGCGAACATCATTGCAAGAATCAATGCCTCCATCCATTGAGGAGGTGATGACCCCGGAGCTCGTGCAAGCCCTGGTGGACGGAACATTGTCACCGGATCGACACTTTCCGGTCCCTTTGGATGCGCAAGAATGGAATGGTGTGCATCCAGAAGTGCGCGCCGCAAAGACAAAGCTTTTGGAAGATAGCCTGATCTTGGGCATCGAGATGGATGAGATGACCGTCGAAAGAGGTGCTGAAGCTCATGACCTGAGAGCCCGGCTACGGCGACGGACAGTCCGTGAGGTCGAAGCGTCTTTCAGAGAAAGGCGAGCACAGACCGACCTCTAGGAATTTTTGAGCCATGCCAATTTTTCCAACCTCTTTTCCCTCCCGTGTCAATGTAAGTCTCACGACCATTGATGTGTAGCATGGTCATTGGGGTGAGGTGGCATGGTTGCCGCAATTCGTGGGCTCAACGCCCGATCTCTCAGGGCCCTTGAGCTGACCCAGGCTGCATGGCGGCGTGACCGCTTCGACAAGCTGGAAAAAGAGAAGGTGCACTGCAGGGAGGACTTCGTGAGCTATCCCCTGGTGATTATGAATACCATTATATACCTGTATCCTCTTTCGTCACTTACATTTAAGCACAATGGCTGCTCGAGCATTTTTTATTTTCTTTTATACAAAACTTACTTAAATTGAAGATCAGTGGCTTGGATGTTGATTCGAAAGTTTTCTGGAAATTCGAGCGTTTCTTGGATTTGACCCAGCTTAGGGCCTGTTGAGCTCTGGGAGTAGTGTGGTTTGCAAATCAACCCCTGCCTTTCTTTTGGGGTGCCCCTTGGATCAACTGCGTTGTGTGTTTTTGATTGATTGTGTTGGGATTCCTCGGAACCAGCAAGCTCCGAGTCGCAAAATGAACGTTTTTAGTTCCCGTGGGGTTCTGGTTTTTGATTCTGTATCCCGCTCCTCCTCCGCCACCTCCTCCTCCGCCTCCTCTTGTCACAACTTTGTCACACACAACTTTTCACACATAACTTTGTCACATACAACTTGTCACACACAACTTTGTCACACACCATCTTTCACACACAACTTTGTCACACACAACTTTGTCACACACAACTTTGTCACACACCATCTTTCACAACCAACTTTGTCACATACAACTTTGTCACACACACACACCATCTTTCACACACAACTTTGTCACACACAACTCTTTCACACATAACTCTTTCACACACAAATTTATACAACTTTGTCACAGACGGTCTTTCACACACAACTTTGTCACACACCATCTTTCACACACAACTGTGTGACCACACTCTCTTTCACACACAACTTTGTCACACACAACATTGTCACAGACAATCTTTCACACACAACTTTGTCACACACCATCGACCTTCGTTCTGCGTGGCCGGCGTGGCACTTATGGCACTGGGCTGGGTCTGGTGGCGCGCTTTGCGTGGCAGGCGTGGCGCCTACGTTTTGCGTGGCAAGCGTGACACGTATGGGCTGGGTCCACCTGCACTTTGCGTGGCAGGCGTGGCACTTGTGGCACTGGGCTGGGTCTGGTGGTGCGCTTGGGGCCCGCTGCTCGCCCGGGGCACCGCAGCATTTTGCACGGCAGGCGTGGCACTTGGCGATATTTATGTGCACTTTACGTGGCAGGCGTGGCACGACATCCACCTGCACTTTGCGTGGCAGGCGTGCGTGGCACTTCGCGACGCCCACCTACGTTTTGCGTGGCAGGTGGCACTTATGCCACTGTGCTGGGTCTCGCGGCACTTTGTGTGGCAGGCCTGGCACTTGGCGACATCCACCTGCACTTTGCGTGGCAGGCGTGGCACTTGGCGACATTCACCTGCACTTTGCGTGGCAAGCGTGGCACTTGGCGACATCGACCTTCGTTTGGCGTGGCAGGCGTGGCACTTGGTGACATCCAAGCTGCAAGTGAATCCATCTCTCTCAAATACCACTTTGTCACACGCAACTTTGTCACGCACAATCTTTCACATCTCTCTCTGTCTCTCTCACACACATCTTTGTCACACACAACTTTGTCACACACAACTTTGTCACACGCAACTCTTTCACACACAACTCTTTCACACACAACTTTATACATCTTTGTCACAGACAATCTTTCACACACAACTTTGTCACACACCATCTTTCACACACAACTTTGTCACACACAACTTTGTCACACAACTCTTTCACACACAACTTTGTCACGGACAAGTTTGTCATACACAACTTTGTCACACACACAACTCTTTCACACACAACTTTATACAACTTTGTCACAGACAATCTTTCACACACAACTTTGTCACACACACACACACAATCTTTCACACACAGCTTTGTCACAAACAGCTTTGTCATACACAACTCTTTCACACACAACCTTTCACACACAACTTTGTCACACACACAACTTTGTCACACACAACTGCGTCAAACACACAATCTTTCAGACACATCTTTGTCACACACAACTCTTCACATACAACGTTTAAAATGTTCGTTCCTCCAGCATCTCCTTTGTCCTTTCTTTCTCCGTGCCGCTTCAACCACTTTTTCTGATTATTGGAAGAAGTTGACTTGTGGGGTTATCCGGTCCGTTAATTTGTTCCTACTTTTTTTGATCGCGGCGTGTACCTTGCCAGCTGGGAAATTGCAAAACGCGCACAAAAATGCGCGCAAATATGCACAAAATTGCGCAAACGAACACAAATTTAAAAAAGATAAGTTTACGAAATGGGGTCCGAACATAATTCCGAAAACCGTCTTTTTTTTGAATTTGGTCCTCCGAATTTCCGAAATATTGTTGGTTCAAGCCCCAAAACACCTCAGACTTTGTAAATGGCTGTTCATCTTACTGGTGATAAGATGTTGGGATGGAGGACCCCTAATTTACCTAAGTGAACAAGACAACCCGATTTGCCACGAACGTTTTTTCAAAAACGTCCTGATTTTGCTGGCATGGACCCAAACCCCCAATTCGGACCTATTTTGCGTACGTTCTTCCCGCGCAGAAATTTAGGTATCAATGGGGGAACCTGGTGTGTGTATATATATATATGTATATGTCCGTACATATCCGTATATGAAAATTGAGATCGGTAGCTATTCTCTTGCTGGCAAGTTGCTCCACTCTGCTCCTGCTCCCAAGATGGGTAGATGCGGCCTGCCGCATGGCCTGCCTGTTGCAAGTCGCGATTTTTTTTTGAGACTGTTTATTAAATAATTTGGGTCAGATGAAGTACAGCAATTAATTTGGTTATTCTGTGACTTGTGGCATCAAACACCAAATTCGTGCTCATGGCAAATTGATGTCAATAGATTTGAGCAGATTTCAATTGCAGCTTTCAATGTCAGTTGCCAGGATCTCCACTGCTCAAACGCTAACCGTGAAACACTGGAACAGACTCGTCAGACATTTGGTTGGAAGATGTGTTAAATAACAGGCGGGGCTGTCAAAGGTGAAACCCGCGAACGAGCAAACCACACGGTGATGGCCCCTGCCGCATTTGTGCCAGAGGGTGCAGCTGCAGCACTTCCGGCCAAAAACTGAAATGATCTGGAGGTAATTAATCTAGAAAAATACTCAGGTACATGAGTGGGTCTCCCGCCAAGCCCAGGGTGTGACTGCCTCAGAGGAAATTTCTGAACTCTGAGTCGAGCTGCGATACATTGGCACCTCCGTCCCACTGGTTGAAAACTTGAAAGCGGGAAAAGGATACTGCAGGGGTATCGGCACTGGGAATTTAGGGTATAACTACGTACAGTAGAACCACAAAACATAAGGGCTGAACCAACAAAGAAGGCGCTCATATAACCACCAAAAGACAGGGCTTACACACCGGAATGGCGGATGAGAACCACCAAAACTGAGGGGGCAACCCTTTGAAATCACGCAAGAAATGGATATTGATGTTACCATCCACTTTTTTACCCAATGGAGATGATCCTATGGTCCTATGATGTCCTCAAGGGCCATCTATCCACCCGGATCATCTACCACACTACTTCTGGAATTCTTCATCTGGACACCCCGTATCACCCAATGCTGACATCAAAACCATAGTAGGGTATATAACTGACTCCACATTTTGCTCTCCAAAAATTTGAAGAAAAAAACGGTTTTAAAGGAAAAGACGAATCTGTTGAGAACCTGCTGTCATTTAAGGCCCGCGGCAAATACGCCAGGAGCCACGAATTTACATGCATCGGCCCAAAGCCCTCAAGTGAAATCGCCTCCTCTAGAGGTGAGGTGTAAGATCTTAAGTCCACCATCGGCGCAGGTCGTACCTCAATCTGGCCAAAGCTCAAGCCCGAAACTATTCCAATCTCCAGGTCTGCCAACTCCACTGCACTCTTCGGGAATTTGCTCTGCTCTACACTACTCCTGCTCTTCGCATCCTTCCACAGCCTCTGCTCATATTCAAATCCAGTCCATTTACCCAAGTGAATCTGTCTAGACACTTAAATAGTGCGCACAGGTTTTTGCAATTTGTTGCGACAACTTGCCGTTTGAAAGCTTTGTTCAGAGTATATCAATGGTTCGTTCGCTTTTGGCTGGTACTCCGCAAGCTACCATTGCCATCTTTTCTGTGACATTTTCCCTTCCCACCCGCCACATGACCCGGGTAGATGACATGCTGAGCGCCGGACTGCGGGAAAGTGATTAGGAAACATGGGCATGGCAGGTAAGCTGAAGGCCCCGAGATCGGGCGAAGCTCCTGCCATGGGCCTCCACAGGGGCAACCACGACCCGAAGCAAAGTCGCTTTTCAGTCTCAAGCTGGGCACAAACATTCCACACAAGCAGCTCAAGACAAAGAAATCCTATGAAATTACACTTTTTCACCCCATGTCCACCCGTGCATTCAGCATTCGTGACATCCATCGCATTTGGTGGCTACTCGCGCGCCTCAAATCTAGCCGACCAGCCTGATGACAGCAAGCCGCTAAAATCGGCAGGGAGGGCGCGAGAAAACACTTGAAAGGGTGCTCTTTGCAGTCAATTGTCGCAAACAACCCAGTTTTTCTTCAGCTCATGTCCACTGTTTTTCTTATTAGTATTCTTCCTCTGCTTATCCTTCCTCTTTTTTGTCTTCTTATTGTTATCCTTCTCTTTCTCTTTCTCTTTCTTCTTCTCCTTCTCGTTCTGCTTCTCTTTCTTCTTCTGCTTCACGTTCTCGTTATTCTTCTTCTTCTTCCTCTTCTTCTTCTCCTTCTCCTTCTCCTTCTCCTTCTCCTTCTCCTTCTTCTTCTTCTTCTTCTACTTCTTCTTCTTTTTCTTCTTCATCCTCTTCTTGCTGCTTTTGTTCATATTGTTTTTGTTGTTGTTCTTGTAATTGTTCTCGTTCTTCTCGTTGTCGTTCTTATATTATTGTTGGTCGTTGCTGTTGCCGTTGCTGTTGCCCTTGCTGTTGCAGTTGCTGTTGCAGCTGTTGTTGCCGTTGCTTGCTGTTGTTGCTGTTGCTGTTGCTGTTGCTGCTGCTGTTATGGTTGTGGTTGTGGTTGTGGTTGTGCTGGTGCTGGTGCTGCTGCTGCTGCTGCTGCTGCTGCTGCTGCTGCTGGTGCTGCTGCTGGCGCTGCTGCTGGTGCTGCTGCTGGTGCTGCTGCTGGTGCTGGTGCTGCTGCTGGTGCTGCTGCTGCTGCTGCTGGTGGTGGTGGTGCTGCTGTGGTGTGGTGCCCCGCTACTGGTTGTGTTGTGGTTGCTGGTTGCTGGTTGCTGGTTGCTGGTTGCTGGTTGCTGGTTGCTGGTTGCTGGTTGCTGGTGGTGCTGCTGCTGCTGCTGCTGCTGCTGGTGGTGGTGGTGGTGGTGGTGGTCTTCTTCTTCTTCTTCTTCTTCTTGCTCTTGTTTTTGTTCTTGTTCTTGTTCTTGTTCTTGTTATGCGTGTTATGCGTGTTATGCGTGTTATACGTGTTGCTAGTATTTTGTTGTATTTGCTATTATAATCAGTAAAGCATTCTTATTATTATTGTTCTGCTTTTCTGCCTGTTCTTCTTGTTATTATTGCTCTTGTTTTTGGTGCCGGGCATCTGAGCCGGCCCCCGCTGTTGTCACTTTTCAAACATTTTACAGGGGGGACCACAAAACGCTGAAAAACGAAACCTTAGCATCAGGAGCAATTTCATCATCATCATCATCATCACCATCATCATCATCATCATCTGCATGTTGATCATTCTGGAGATGGCACTTTGTCAAGCGCATTTTTCAAGCGGGGGCAGCGAGACATCCAAGCTTATGCAAAGCTTTGGAGGCATCCATGTCTTGCGACAGGTGGGTATAAGAACGTACAGCAGCGTAGCATGACGTATGTGTGCAAGTGCATGAGAACGTACAGCAGCGTAGCATGACGTATGTGTGCAAGTGCATGAGAACGTACAGCAGCGTAGCATGACGTATGTGTGCAAGTGCATGAGAACGTACAGCAGCGTAGCATGACGTATGTGTGCAAGTGCATGAGAACGTACAGCAGCGTAGCATGACGTATGTGTGCAAGTGCATGAGAACGTACAGCAGCGTAGCATGACGTATGTGTGCAAGTGCATGAGAACGTACAGCAGCGTAGCATGACGTATGTGTGCAAGTGCATGAGAACGCGTAGCAGACAAAGTGCATGAGAACGTATGACGTGTGTGCAAGTGTATGTAAAGTGCATGAGAACGTACAGCAGCGTAGCATGACGTATGTGTGCAAGTGCATGAGAACGTACAGCAGCGTAGCATGACATGATAGCATGTGTATGTGTGCAAGTGCATGAGAACGTACAGCAGCGTAGCATGACGTATGTGTGCAAGTGCATGAGAACGTACAGCAGCGTAGCATGACGTATGTGTGCAAGTGCATGAGAACGTACAGCAGCGTAGCATGACGTATGTGTGCAAGTGCATGAGAACGTACAGCAGCGTAGCATGACGTATGTGTGCAAGTGCATGAGAACGTACAGCAGCGTAGCATGACGTATGTGTGCAAGTGCATGAGAACGTACAGCAGCGTAGCATGACGTATGTGTGCAAGTGCATGAGAACGTACAGCAGCGTAGCATGACGTATGTGTGCAAGTGCATGAGAACGTACAGCAGCGTAGCATGACGTATGTGTGCAAGTGCATGAGAACGTACAGCAGCGTAGCATGACGTATGTGTGCAAGTGCATGAGAACGTACAGCAGCGTAGCATGACGTATGTGTGCAAGTGCATGAGAACGTACAGCAGCGTAGCATGACGTATGTGTGCAAGTGCATGAGAACGTACAGCAGCGTAGCATGACGTATGTGTGCAAGTGCATGAGAACGTACAGCAGCGTAGACATGACGTATAGCGCACATGTATGCATGACCAAGTGCATGAGAACGTACAGCAAATGACGCTATTATCCCACCCCCCCACCCCACCCACCCCCCCCCACCCCCCTCGTCTATGATGTTGTTTTTAGTGTAATGTCAAAAAGTAACAACAGCGGGGGCCGGCTCAGATGCCCGGCACCTTGTTTTTGTTCTTCTTCTTCTTCTTCTTCTTGTTCTTCTTCTTGTTCTTCTTGTCCTCTTGTTCTTCTTGTTCTTCTTTGCTTCTTGTTGCTATTTCTTTGGTGTCCTTGTCGCTGTTGCCCTTGTTCCTTTCATCGTGCTCTCTTGTGTAGATTTACTTGCTTTCTGTATCATTCTGTATCATTGGCAGAATAGATCATGATTGTGAGATTATCCATTTTGCGATTGCTGTTCGTCTTGTTACTGCCTGAGTTCTGGTTGTCTTCGTTGTCAGGAAGTCGATATACACTTCAGTCAATGCGCATACCGAACGCTGCAAACACTGTTCACACCCTTTGTTACGATGTCGTGAAGGCCCTGATTTGCTACTTTTTGGCAAGACCAGCCGAAAATCAGTTTGACTGTCTATTGGATCGGACAACCCTTCATGGCTCTGGTTATTTCCTCCAGTCAGGACTCGCAACCTCAATAGTTAGAAAGCTCCACGAATGAGCTCTCCAAATCCCAAGTCCAATAGTCTTGTTCTTCCAAATGAATGTTTGCAAGTGAAATCGAATCTCAAGGGATTCAAGTAGCGTCGGCGGGCCCAAAGCCCTCAAGTGAAATCGCCTCCTCTAGAGGTGAGGTGTAAGATCTTAAGTCCACCATCGGCGCAGGTCGTACCTCAATCTGGCCAAAGCTCAAGCCCGAAACTATTCCAATCTCCAGGTCTGTCAACTCCACTGCACTCTTCGGAATATTGCTCTGCTCTACACTACACCTGCTCTTCGCATCCTTCCACAGCCTCTGCTCATATTCTAATCCCGTCCATTTACCCAAGTGAATCTGTCTGGACACTTGAATAGTGCGCACAGGTTTTTGCAATTTGTTGCGACAACTTGCCGTTTGAAAGCTTTGGTCAGAGTATATCAATGGTTCGTTCCCTTTTGGCTGGTACTCCGCAAGCTACTATTGCCATCTTTTCTGTGACATTTTCCCTTCCCACCCGCCACATGACCCGGGTAGATGACATGCTGAGCGCCGGACTGCGGGAAAGTGATTAGGAAACATGGGCATGGCAGGTAAGCTGAAGGCCCCGAGATCGGGCGAAGCTCCTGCCATGGGCCTCCACAGGGGCAACCACGACCCGAAGCAAAGTCGCTTTTCAGTCTCAAGCTGGGAACAAACATTCCACACAAGCAGCTCAAGACAAAGAAATCCTATGAAATTACACCTTTTCACCCCATGTCCACCCGTGCATTCAGCATTTGCGACAAGTCCACCAGCTATCCATCGCATTTGGTGGCTACTCGCGCGCCTCAAATCCAGCGGACCAGCCTGATGACAGCAAGCCGCTAAAATCGGCCAGGAGTTTGAAAGGGAGCTTTGTTCAATAGATTTGAAGACAAAGAATGAATCCATGGGAGACACTTGCAAGTCAGCTTAAAACCTGCAACGGAGACGAGATCGCAGAGAGCATGCCAAACAAACAGCATGTTTTCTCCAAAGGGTCAGGGAGTATGCCTCGGGGTTGTTGCCAAGTAAATCTGGGAAAGGAAGATAGCCTGAGATAGGGGAGGGGGGAGGTTGCTAAGTAAAGCTGGAAAAGAAAGCGCCTTGCCTTACTTCTGGCAGCCTCAGAGATCCTGAAGTGGTTCAGGGCCTCAATGCTTTCAGGAACGCAAAGGAATGGAAGGGTGGCAGAAAAGCTCAAGTGATGACTGCAAGCCGATACTTGCACTAATGCATATACAGTGTATGTGTATATATATATACATATAAATGTAACATATATATATATATACACATATGTGTATATATATACATATAAATGTAACATATATATATATACACATATGTGTATATAAATATGTATACATCTATAAGTATATATATGTATATATATTGGATTCAAGCAGGCATTGCACATTTTATGCCGTGCACGAAGGCTCTGCTACCTTGACCATGTTAGTCAAGGTCCCTTAAAAATGCCCAGATTAGGGACACTCAAATTGTCCATGGCAGGACATGTCTAAACGCCCATGGCAGGGCTTTGATGGTCATGTAGACCCATGCATGGTGCTCATGGCAGAGCACATCAAAACGATGTCCATGGCAGGACTAACTCAGCCACGTACACCAGTTTTTCTCTTCTTTCCATTCCCCTTCCTTGGGTGGGTGGTGTGGGAGCCCAAAAGCTGCACCAACACCATAAAAGGTTACATGTACCTGTTTCATCCAAGAAGTCGAAGCGACCACATTGGATTCAAGCAGGCATTGCACATTTTATGCCGTGCACGAAGGCTCTGCTACCTTGACCATGTTAGTCAAGGTCCCTTAAAAATGCCCAGATTAGGGACACTCAAATTGTCCATGGCAGGACATGTCTAAACGCCCATGGCAGGGCTTTGATGGTCATGTAGACCCATGCATGGTGCTCATGGCAGAGCACATCAAAACGATGTCCATGGCAGGACTAACTCAGCCACGTACACCAGTTTTTCTCTTCTTTCCACGCCTCCCAGCCGCATAAGCGTGGTGCTCGTTGGCGAAGATCGACGAAAACCTAGCCACCTTAAACTTGGAAGACATTGTCATCTGCAACCTGGGAAGCATTGAAAGGCCATCGGAGATGTAAATTCGAGCCACATTGCTATTTTTCCATCTTCCTCGAATGAGCGTACGCTCCATGAGGCCGTGTGTTTGCATTTCAAATGTAGCACCACCCCGTCTGAGGCTGTAAGGCCTAAAGTTTAAATGGGTCAGCTCCAGCTCTTCCAGGATGCGACGGAACTGCTCCCGAAACGCTGATCCACTGCGGTCCCAGCATGGGGTGTTCTCAAAGCCCTGGGCTCGTCGCACCTCAAGCATGGCCAGCACTGTTTCCAGCGTGATAGGATCGCGTATGGTCACGCTCTCCCGCACGTTGTGCCGGACTCCGCTTTTACTGCTGGGGATTGAAACCAGGCCCACTTTATTGTCACAAATGAAATCACACGGCCTGATTTGTAACAGCTCCCCCGTCCGCATCAGACAGTGAAACCCTAGAAGCAATAAAGCTCCCATGGTAAGCTCTGAATGGGTGATGGAGAACCCCGCCATGGCCAAAACAATGTCCTTGGTCAGCGGTGGCGCCCGACAGGGCACTTCATAGCGTCTCCAAATGGAGTACAAGCGCCAGCTCTGGGTGAGCTTCTTCTTGGTGTAGGGCTCGAAGTGATGAAGCCCACTGAGGGCATCAGCCACAAGGTGAAGAGGGCAGCCATCTTCAAATTGCTCCTGTATCCATTCTGCGATGAATTCGTCCAGCTCCAGCTCAGTGTTGACCTGTTCTAACACCGGGGCCAAACGTGAAACTGCAAAGAAGTAGCGCTCCAATGTCGCGCTAGTGATACCAATGTCCCCCAGGACTATATCCAATCTGGCCCGACGACGCTCAGCCTGACTGGCATGCCCTGGCCACATCTTACGCTCTGCTGTCATGATCGGTGGGGTTCTCCGTACTTTCAACGTGGGAGATGATCAGCTGGAGGTCAAAGGTGAGGAGGATGGCACCCAAGCGCCGCAGCAACGGCTTCAACATCCGTGAGGACGAGCGACCCTTCGAGATGATACTCATACAAATATAAGAATCAGTTAAGTGAAAGATCCTCACGTGATGTTCTTTGAGATGCCTTACCCTCCATTCGATGGCATGTATAATAGATCGTAACTCTAGGCTGTTGATGTGATCATGTTTTTGCCACCTGTATGCGAACACTTTTGACCATTCCCACCAGTCAGCTAGTGCACTCTGCCTAGGAAAAGCCTTAGGGTTGAGCACCAAACCGCTGGCAATCCTGACATCTGACCCCGTGTGGTTGACCCTCCGGAGTAAACAACTGTGCAACCCAGAAACAGGAAAACTCTTGTCGAAAGACCGTACGAAAGCTCCCGGGTAAGTGGGATTTCCACATCCAGACTACAGCAAAACCCTGGGGGCATACCCATCCTATTTGCCAACATTCCATAACGGGGGACACTGACCCATTGTTGAACCAACATGGCCGCCACATAAGAAAAGGAGTAGCAACTGAAACTGTCCCCCACCAGGGTTTTCCGCAAATCTTCGTATTCTTGGGGTGATCTCTTGATGTCAGAAGCGTTCCAACACAAGCTTGTGTGCCCCGCTCCCAATCCATGAAGTAACTCCCTTTCCAATGACGAAATGAGTCTCCATCTATTGCCAACCCAAATGATGAAGCGATGATGGTATTGATATGGGGGGAACTTGAAATCGTCAGCCACCCACCTACATTTACCATCATGGTCAACCCTGTCAAGTCCGGCTGGAGCAGGGGGTGGCCGTGACCTTTTAATACACTTCATGCAAGTTGGAAGAGTTGCCCCTTCTTGAAACCCAGGCCATTCTGCCCCTGGCTCCAGCCACTGTGATAGCTCTGGGAACGGGTGTTGGATGGTGATCTCGACCCACCTTTCTTTTTCCTGCACATCTACACCGTCCATAGGTGCCAAGTCGGTATTCGACCAGCAGAACCTGGGCCTGTGAATTGGGACTGTGTGACAAGGGTCCAGGCGCAAGGGTTTCCCGCCAAGGACCTGTGAAATCTCGCCCTCTGCCGCAGCGTCCATGCTCGAGACGTTCTCCACCACGTAGCGAACCTTGAAGCTGTAGCCATACACCTTCCGGATGTCTTTCACGATCCGGGGTATTTCAAAGAAAAGGCTGCTTTGATCTCCCTCCAAGTTTTGTCTTCCCAGCTTCACTCGGCTCAAGTCCACGCATGGGAAGCCAGCCCACACATGCACCTCCTCCACCTCTGGGTGGAGGTATCGCCAGCGCTTTATGGTGGCCAGGTCAATGGACCTCACGTCCTTGCAAATCTCCACATGGGGCCACCTCCTTGAAGTGATTCTGTTTGCGGCTGCATTGAGCTCGTATGATATGGCCACCATCGGTCGCACCCCACAGAGGTCGTAACACCGGAAGGCACAGCCGATGCCGTTGAATAACGACAGCACCAGCACCGGTATTACCAGCCCCCCAGTTTGGCCGCCTCGGTCCAGCCCGACAAACTGGCTGCCAGCTTTGCTGGGGGAAACACTCTTCCCAACCGCTCCACCAGTCGATGAAGCGTCACTGGCAGTCGTCACCTCGCTGAGTGTCGACCGCAAGCTTGTATGGACCAGCAAGCTCATCAGGCAGCACCCAAACAGTTCACCCCGGACCTTGGCCTCCACGGACTCACCAGAGACCTGCCCAGAGATGAACATCCATGTATAGTCCAAAGCCGCCATGGCTGGTCTCCTGAAAACCATGCAGTGAACCCATCTGCCAGCGATCACCTGGACCCACTTCTTCCTCAGCCTGCCTTTGGCCAATACTACCAGCGTCGATTGCACCAGTTTGAGCAACCTCTCAGGACTGGGTCCAAGAGTCCCCTTGACTCCATCCACTTGTGCCCCAAGCTCTTGCACCACACCTGCCTCCGAGACTCGCTTCTTTGCTGAAGATAGCACTCCTGCGCGTTCCCAAGCCTTTTCAAGGGCCAGGTGCAATTCAGCACCTGAAGCCCTATCAGGGTCATCTCCAACCTTTTCCATCGCACAGAAGTTATCCAGATACACGTGATACCAAGGCTTCCCCTTGGACTCTGCTAGATCCAGCGTGTCGGTCAACCACACTGGGAGAGGTGAGGTCCGACGAACCCTATGCGATGCTGGCAGCCGACCCAGCACCGTCAGCCTCTCAGCGATCTCCTGCATGACCGAGACGGCTGAATGCCATCCCATTGGAATCACTGAGCACGCGGGGCGGTACACAGTGCCCTTCTGGAGCCCAAGGGATTCACCGGGAAAAGCAATGTTGAAAGCCAAGTTTGGCGCCCAACACGCTGGAAGTTTGAAGAGGTAGAACGCTGAGGACATGTCACTTTGAAACATAGCCAGTTTTTCACTTCTGTTCAGAACCAGGGAGAGATACTGGCAGATCGAGGGGAGGTCACCCGTAGCCCCTTCAACTTGCGAAAAACACGCATTGGTGGGTATAAGGTTCATTATAGTTCGTTGAACTTCTTCACCAGTTGATAAGAAGGTATTTTTACCCACGGCAAACATTCCATTCAGTACCTGTTGATTGTTCACCCGCAAAACATCTTCATCAGCTACCCACGTGCAAATACGCCGTTCTACCAACAGTTGAAAATACTCCAGAGCCTCATGAGGGGAAATGTGGACCTTAGCCTGCAGTTTAACACCTTCTTTTGGGGTTTCCAACAACGACTCTTCAGGGTGTTCAAGGAGCCGTCGGGTACCTTCTGAAACCAAACCCAGCGCATCAATGGACCCCCCGTGCGACACTGGCGGAAGTGCCGCTTGTGCCGCTTTTAGGGTTAATACTTGCATCTTCGGGACCTCCTCCCCGGAGTAACTAAGGAACCGGCTTGAAAGCTCTTTTTCCGCCTGCTCACAAGTCCGCGTAAGGCGGGTCTCAAGATCCAGCACCCTGTTGATGCTGCGCCCGATCGC
>CAMXCT020001113.1:840205-863344 GCA_947184155.2 Cladocopium goreaui
CAGCTGCCTGTTACTTTGGGTAAGCCTCAACTATGTGGATATGTAGTGATGCGGTGGCGCACTACCACTTGCGATCATGAGAGACCACAAACACGGAATCCATCTACAATACCTTAGCAACTTGCACGTTGAATTGCGCAGCAGAGGGGTATCACATAACTCAAATGCTTGACACACCTTCCATACAATTCAAGAATTTTACTGTCTTAATCTGTATTGCATGCATTGCAGTAGCCTGTGCTACAGCAATCTTAGCCAATCTTACATGAAGTTCCATATGTAGAGCAGGCTTGCAAGCAATTCCATCCATTGTCGTGGTTTGTTCAAACTTCCCTTTGGGCTCCCCATGACAAGGCCAAGACAGTGGACCAACCCTGTCTCTATCTGTCCATGTGAGTCAAGAAAAAACTCTACGTACTATCATGCAATATCTATGAAGATAAATATGATTGTCTATATCCAGAAATCACACGTAAACATTACATGAACGCAAACAGTTCAATCTATTTGTGTGAGACTTGAATTGTCGGACATCCTTTTCGTGAGATTGAACCCACTGGAACTAGATATGTTTCTCCATTCCTGAATGAAGCCAAAATATCAATACCACTCACAATGGAAAACAACCCCCCAAACTCCTTTTTTCCGAGGGCCTTGTCGTGCAGGTACATGACAAGCCTTCCAACTTTTCCAGCCAGCTCCGCACCAGCAGTCACATTCACCTCGAGTTTGTGCGCCTTGTGATAAAGGCATCGTGGTCTTTAGCAAACACGCTGCAATTGATCTTGGATTCTCTTGGATGTGTATACATGGATAAGTTTGTTTACTCATTGCCAAGGTGTCCAAGGTGGTTCCCTTTGCACATCAGAATCTGCCGAGACTCTGTCCATTGAAAAGGAATGTGAATATGTATATATATACATATTATATTGATATGATATGGCCCATTAGGAGTGGGATATTCCGATATGGCAAACAGGTTTTACAAAATTGATTGGTTTACTAGCATGATCTGCGGGTTTAGACTTGCTGTCACATCTGTCACAGAAAGACAGATTCGACCAGGCTGTTTCGATATTTGAAACCAAAACTCTCATAAGTTAGACGCCACTCAATCAGCTGCCCATTTGAGCCCCGTGGCCGTGATCTTGACTGGAGATGTGCCACTCATCGCTCAAGTTGGGTGAAATCACTTCCACGCGTCTCACACCATGGAGGGAAACTTCGAAGCAATAAAGTGTCATTCGACGTGCGGTGTGCTAATGATGTGCTTAGGTCTTAGAAAATGTCGATGTCATTCGATGCCATGTATGTTCTGCAAGCAGTTTCACTTCGTCAGCCAAATCACAGCAGATTCCAGGCATGTTACTACACAATGCTAGACCCATTGATACAATTGAATCCTATTGATACTGCAGAGACCACTGAGTGAACGCCATTTTCTGGAGCAGTCCCATAGACTGGGTTGCTTCTCACAATGCCAAACTATGAATTTCTCTTAAAATGAAACAAGAGAATGAGAAACCTGGTCAGACCCTTCTCTTCTGGGCACCGAACCTCTTGCATATCGACCTCCTGACTTTGGACAAGAACAGTTGGACTGACCTTTGAACTGAAGGTTCATCACCTACTGCATCATATAGTTGTGCATTTACCGTAATATTTATATATATATGCATTGTGTCTGTGTATTTATTTGTGTTGTTTAAATCTATTTAAGATGTCATAGGGGGATCCATGATGTGAGAGGGATACATGATGTGATGTACGTCTACAGTTGATACACAGTCATGTACAATGCATTTCTATGCATGCATGCATGCATGTATGTATGTATGTATGTCATGTATGTATGTCATGTATGTATGTATGTATGTATGTATGTATGTATGTATGTATGTATGTATGTATGTATGTATGTATGTATGTATGTATGTATGTATGTATGTATGTATGTATGTATGTATGTATGTATGTATGTATGTATGTATGTATGTATGTATGTATGTATGTATGTATGTATGTATTTATGTACGTATGTATGTATGTATGTATGTATGTATGTAGCGTATGTCATGTATGTCATGTGGTATGTACGTATGTACGTGTACGTATGTACGTATGTACGTATGTACGTATGTATGTATGTATGTATGTATGTATGTATGTATGTATGTATTGTATGTATGTATGTATGTATGTATGTATGTATGTATGTATGTATGTATGTATGTATGTATGTATGTATGTATGTATGTACGTACGTATGTATGTATGTATGTATGTATGTATGTATGTATGTATGTATGTATGTATGTATGTATGTATGTATGGTATGTATGTATGTATGGTATGTATGTATGTATGGTATGTATGTATGTATTGTATGTATGTATGGTATGTAGGTATGTATGTATGGTATGTATGGTATGTATGGTATGTATGGTATGTATGGTATGTATGGTATGTATGGTATGTATGGTATGTATGGTATGCATGGTATGTATGGTGTGTATGGTATGTATGGTAGTATGGTATGTATGGTATGTATGGTATGTAGTATGATTATGTAGTTATGTATGATTATGTTGATTATGTATGCTGGTATGATTATGTATGATTATGTATGATTATGTATGATTATGTATGATTATGTATGATTATGTATGATTATGTATGAATGTATGAATGTATGCATGCATGCATGCATGCATGCATGCATGTATGTATGTATGTATACAATTGATTTTTTGTTTTGTATTGAGATATACATGGTATAGTACATCATGGGAATCATGGGACGTCACACAAGAGACCCAAACCTACAGTCCAAATCACTAAGCCTTTCTGGATATGGTGGCAGCAATCAGCGTTTTGTGGGCGGGTCATCTAAAATTATCTAAGCCTAACCCGTGGTGAACTCGTTTCCCAGTCGATCTGAGGTCATGGGCCATTGGCAAAGATGCGAGGTGCCCCAGGGTCGCCCATGTAGTCTGCCCCAGATTTGCTCAAGAACAGGGCCTCAGGACAAGCTCTTGGCTGAGGCCCCCATGGGTCAAACAAAAATGTAGTACACTGTTGGACATCAAGATAGCTGGTAAATGGACGTCCATCCGCCTGAATATTGTATAGCTATTGACCCAAATTCATTCATTTTGTACAATGAAATCTTTACGCCACTTTGCGACGAACCAGCAACCTGAGGTCATGCTAGGTAAGAGTAAAGTTGTTCGGAGCTCAAACAGGCACGTCCAGCACCAATTCACTTGCATTTGTCATCGACTTCACGTCCCCAGTGTCTTCAAAAGAGTTTCCTTTTAGAAGTGACAGAAAGACACAGAGTGCCTCGCACCATCCGAAAATGCTTTCATTTTCATTTTTCCCCTTTTCCATATCTTCCCACATCGAGCAGCCAGGTTTGCTTGCAGTCCTTGAATGACCGCCTCGCGAAGCTCAATACTGCACATGTGATCTGCATGAGGTTGCAAGGATATCTTTAGGATACATACACATACACACACACACATACGTACGTACATTACATGCACCGAAACATATATAGATAGATACATATGTAACATGTATGTATGTGTATATATATATACACATTATGTATCTGTGTCTGTGTGTGTTTGCATCAATGGCAAAGAAGACATGCATGCTTCGTGTGAGTGTGAGTGCTTGGGGTTTGGTAATCCGGGAGGTTTTTGGGGCATTGGTGTGGGAGGCTGTGACACCTGCATGGGACCCAAAATGCTGGCAATCCTTCTCAAGTTCTTATGGAAAACATCTACAAAACTCTCAACTAACAAATGCTCCTATCAAAATTCCCTTCCAGAATCAGTCTTGCATCATCCTGCCTGCCCCACAAAGCGAATGTGTGGTTCATTCGACCTTCCAAAGGCCCTGCAGCGCGACGATGACTCCAGAAATGATGCCATCTTCAAGCAAACTGTGGTACTACACCCGCCTGAAACACAATCTGCAAGTGTCAACACTGCAGAAGTTCACAATTGCCAACTTCGTCCAAGGCATGTACCTTGTGCAAAGTTTCTGCGAAGGCACTGGGTGTCAACGTCAATGATTTGTTGTATTCCGGATGTATCGTGACGTATTCTGGTTATTGAGAATCTCATGGACGCACCAAGCATGTGTGATGCCAGCGACTCCTCACTCGTCTGAGAATGACTAATGCAACAAGCTCTGCGGGGGTATATAGGTAGATACAGTAGGTAGATGGACGGATGCGATCGATCGACCGATCAATCATGAATAAGTACATACGGACGTACGCATCAATACATACGAGTACATGCGTATACACAAAATTAGATGTATACATAGTATACAAACATCTTTCCAATGTACATACACACATACATACACTGACAGCATTTGAACTGAGCAAACACAGACGCAGACACCCAAATGCAGCAGCGCAGGCCAACGAGCACGCAGAGAGAAGATTAAAGGCGCAGTGGAAAATGCAGAAAGGAGAACGAGGGTTTGTGACTAGCAGACTGCCTTCACTTTCATGGCAAATCAACACAGCCAACAAGATTCGGATGCCAGATGGACAGTCCATGACAATGCTGCAAGAACCCAACATTACTTCAAAACTTCTGACAAACACCATGACAATCTCTGTAACTATGCAAATCTCTGTAAGACCTCGTGGCATGGTTTTACAAGCCTCTATTGCGCAGTCACAGTCTCCAGACCATGCATATCACGTCCATGTTCAATCTTGTATTTTGACCAGCGAAACGCAGTCCGCTTTTGAGCCTTTGGACTACACGTCAGCAGTGCATGCCAAGAGAACTCAACATGCTGGAACAAAAATCTTCCCTAACAAACGAAAATGGATCCTGCGCTAACTTGCGCCCTTTTCGGAAGGGGACAGCACCCTGCTAGGGTGAAATTCATGGTGCTGCCAAAAAGAGGCCTACAAATTTGAAAGACTACCTGCCTGATTTGAGGAGGGCTCCCCTCCGCCGCACTGTGGGGTTCGTGACCACTTGCATGTCATAGAGGAGGCAAATGCCGGCGTAATGAAGAGTCATCATCTGTACGCAGATTGCCGCGGTCTCCCGGTCAGCCACTGGCGGCCCCCACGCGCGAGTTTCGATTCGGAAGGAGTGCGCAAACAGATCTTCGGCAAAGTGCTCACAGCAATGGTTGTGCTGAACGAAAAGGAGAAAAACGTGCCATCACTGTCAAAATAGGAGGAATCCAAGCATGAGGGGCATGCAGTCTGGGTGCCCCTAACCCAGGACGAAGGAGATCTCCGGCAGAATTGGCAGCAGAAGTCAGAAAAACGAAATGAAGGGAGCGCCCATTGTATTTGCGGTATTGAAAAGGCCATGAATAGGCAAATAGTTGATCCACAAAAGGATGCACCATAACGGTAAGCAGAATCGTCCTTGGCCCTCACCATTTGACAAAGAGCAGCCATTGTAGATTTCCCTTAGTAGAAAAAACAAACATTAGTAGAATGGCAAAGCAGCAAAGCAGTTGCGCCATGGCAGAGAGAGTAGATCGATCCGCTCAATTTGCTCACGCTTGTGCCAAAGACCTCCATGTTCAATCTGTGGAGGTATTTATGTGTTTAATTGACTGTGTCGCAAGCACAAAACAGCAGGAGTCCACAAAATGGATGAAAAAGAGTTTGGCTTTGTGTTTGTCTAGTCGTGGTGGTGCTTCCTCGGCCGTGATTGATATGTGATTGATCTTCTTGGTCATACACCAATGCCACATGCTCCACAATCTAAAAAACCCTCTGCGATCAACAAATCCAAGTTGCACGAAGTCGTAGGCATGTTGACATTCCGCCAGGGTACAGACTCTGTCAAGCCTGGTTCAGACCCGTTTGGGCGGAGTGGAGGACTGAGGAAACAATCTTACCAGAAACGGTTGAAAATACGAAAAAGCCAGGCCGGCAAAGGAAAGGCTTGTCTCATTTTGGTCATGGAGACTCAACAAGGAGCTCAGCCACTAGCATATCGGCTAGAAACCATTCAGAACACACCCAGCCGCTCAGTCGTATGATTTGCCTTCTAATGTTTGGTTTTTAGGTCCAACCATTCACGCATTGCTAAGTCCCAGCTTGTTCCCTGAACTGTCCCATGGAAGCTATGGGAAGCTCTGGAACGCCCCCTCTGTTTCGCCAACAGCAATAGGAACTCTTAGAGTGCAATCGGCAAACCATCGAAGGCGAGTCCAGCCAACAAGAAAAGGTTACAACTTGTGGCAACTGCTGGTGCCATTTTGAATAGACGGTTTGGGACTTGACCTGAGACATACCCAGATAGACTTGCATGACTTGCACCCGCTGGATTTGTTCTTGCAAACCCAGTTGCACAGTGAGCATCTGTCGAAAAGTCAGCTTCCTTGGGAGCTGCTACAGCAGGACCGAAAGTGATGCCACTTGTTTTTCAGGGGGCAGAACTTGGATCTTTGATGATCTTTGATGATCTTTGGTCTTACATACAACTTCAAAAGGGAAACCTCTATAAAGAACCATATCTCTGTTGCGAACCGGTTTTTCTTTAGGGCCACTGGCGCAGCATTGCGTCATTGCGCCACGGTGCTTGGAGGTTCGCAAAACCAGAGTAGTGGCGGAAGCATCAAGGTCACCCATCTCCATGGTGGCACCTCGCTGAGACCGATCAGCTATCAGTGACATAGACTACATAGATATTGATAGAGACTGATACACAGTTTAGGCATGTTTAGGCGATGCAACTGACTCATCCCATCCTAATTTTTTGGCTCACAAGTGCTAACATCTCGGGAAACCTCGTTTCACTACTCCTGCACCGGTGCCTAGACTGGGCACCAAAATCTGGATCCACTGGCTCCGCCCTTGTGCTAAGCCTCAAACTCACTCCGCAGAGGTTGCCGTGTGATCCAGGGGATTTGGTTCCCAATCCCTGGATGAACCCACGGAATCAGCTGACAACAGTGAACAGTGAGATGATCATTGATTGACAGTGATGAATACATATGTGTATACAATATAAGCATATATAAGCTGTATACACGCATGGTTAATATGTATATATATATAATATGTCATGTTATGTCATTTATCCCTTCGGCGATGATCATCCATCAATCAGCTTACCGCGTCTCGTCAGCTGATTCACGCTGGGGTTGCGGGTTCCTTGATCAAACGGACGAGCACAAGTCGCAGCACCGCAAACAGCTTGACCAGGGCTGTAGTAATTTTTAGTACACTTTCTGCCTCTGACTTTGCAGCATATGTATATATATATATGTATATATATATATATTTCTATAATATATATATATAATTGTATACGTATTTATGTATCCACCATGGTTCGGCAGCCTGGAAAAAACTAGAGTCAGAATTTAGAAGCTAGACACCCTTTTGCCGTGGGCTGTCATAGCTTTCTGTATGAAAGTCCCAAGAGTAAAACTTGTTCAAGCTGATTGTCCTAAGTTTCCTTGACGAGGTTGGTCCATCAATACTGAGCAATGTGAAGTGTTATCTCCATCGCAACCCCTCATTTCTATTCATTTCTCATATGATTCGTGGCTTCAACATGGACATGATCCAGCAATACAAAGCCAGCAGCCCCATATCACGCGACATAGGGAGCATCCGAGTGGTTCGCTCAACCTTGCACTCCCCATCCACCCATCTTAAATGCACGCATCTCTTGCCTGTGTCATGGCGATGACACGGATTGACAGTGGCACTGGCTTCAGTCCGAATCTGTGATTTGCTTGGTTCTCCTGCTTTCTGTATGAACTACCAGGACTACCATTTGTCCTTCAGCAAAAGGAGAATAGTCAGTAAGTCTGACTTTTTGGGCATGAAAATTGACCAATTCTCATGCATATGCTGGGGTGCATTGAATCGTTTCACATTTTGTCTCTGGCTTTGCCTGTCTCGAAATTACCTATATGCATCACCCTAGGCCACTGGGCCAGTGTCATCTGCAACAAGATAAGGATACCGTTTCCTTAAAGCAAAATATGTGTCTGGCTTTGATCCTCAGCATCTGCTCCAGTTGTATGCAGCAGATGGGTGCTGATCATGAAGAGTGGGACACTGCATCGTAAAAACTCTCGAATATGGAAACTATTCAGGCAAACTGAAAAATGGAGCCATGTACATATGGTTGAAGCATCTTGGATACCCGGTGGCTTCTTCGTGAAGCTTAAACGGTCCTATCAGCAGCACTGCGCTGTCGTCGCTGACATCGTTTTTCTGCAATAGGAGCAACGCTTCAGGGTCGAAGGATTCAACCCATCCCAGGTGCCAGGTCAGGACCCAATAAACTTTGCCCCTCTGGAACCATGAAAATGTCAAACCGCCAATGGAGATGGAACCAAATAGTCATGAAGTCATGAAGTTTCAAGGCCAACTACCCACTTTGGTGTCTTCCTCTTGGAAGCCGTTGGGCCGTAACCTCCAAAGTGGGGCGAGGCAATTGCCAAAGGTGAGACACTCCACCTGAGTCCGGAGCTTTGATGCATCGATTTTAGCAGAAAAAATGGTAGAAGCATAATGAAACTCTCAGCATGAATAGATATTCATACAACTGTGTCTGTAAATTGTAATATGCAATATATGCAATGCATGAAGACGCCAAAGCTTATGTGTTGAATATGTAATCCCTTCCCCCTATTACAAAACGTCCCCCAAATACTAAAAACAGGGGTCCATCTCTAATTTCGGAAAATTTCAGATTGGCCAATTTGACTTTTAATTGATCCCCTTTAGAAAACAATGTCAAAATAAAGCTACCATTTGTGGGTTTTGCCCCCTAATAATAAAAACTAGTTCACCCCGGGGTGTTTATTATTAGGGTCTGTCCGAAATTTTTGGCAATATTTTAATTGCGTTATATAAGGAAAATTAATTCATTTTGAAATCGGAAAAAACAGTTTTATTATTCAGGGTTTAATTTCATTAATAGGGTCCGCTTCGAAATCGAATTTTTGGCAATATTTTAATTGCGTTATATAAGGAAATTTAATTGATTTTGAGATCGGAACAACTAGTTTTGATTACTAAGGTTTTAATTTTATTAATAGGGTCCGCTTCTTCGAAATCGAATGTTTGTCAATATTTTAATTGCGTTATATAAGGAAATTTAATTGATTCCCTAAGATGCTTTGCGAAGCATTTTATAGAGAAAATTGGTTATAAAATGGTCCTCCGTCAGCCAACATCCAGACAGCAAGTGGGAACCCTCTATGAAATGACCTCTCCGTCATCTCTATGAAATGCTTCTCCGCAGACGACGCGTGTGCAAAGACACGCAGTGCGACATCGGGCAACAACCCAGTTATCCTCTATAAAATGCTGCTCCAATCTAGGTGTTGTCTTCGAAGCGCTGCTCCAATATGGCACGACATGTCTATAAAATGCCTTTTCCACAGGCGGTTGCTAAATCCTTAGCTGGCTAAAGCCAGTGGGCGCTAGCCCAGGGATTTTAGATGGCTGGCCCAGCGGTATTTAATAAAGGTTGCAAGGCGCACGCGTGTGTTCGACTCAGACCCTACAGTTGCAAGAATCACTGTGCATCCATGTGCATCCTTCAAACTGCCACCTACGGAATACCAAGAAAGTAAAGCCTCTATAAAATGCCTGTTCCATACAAGCCAGTATATGCTCTTAAAGCATCTTAAAGATCAAGGTTGCCCCCAGTTTCCCTCTATAAAATGCACTTTCCTTTCACAACATGGTCCATAAATAACGGTAATATTTTGCAAAGAATCCCTCCTATAAAATGCATCATCCATCTGCAACATCTTGCACCTCTCTATAATCAACTATAATCTTTGATCCTGGGAAGGAAGCTCTCTCTAAAATGGTAAAAGAGGGAGCTCTGGAGGGGCATTTTATAGACGGCCAAGCAAGTCCTCTATAAAATGAGTCCCGGAACAGCATTTTATAGAGGTAAAGCATGTGCATTTTATAGAGGATCAAGGGGTATATATGGTGCAGCGTTGGCCACCCCCCCTCCCGTGGTGGTGGTATGTTGGTATGCTGGTATGCTGGTATGCTGGTATGTTGGTATGTTGGTATGTTGGTATGTTGGTATGTTGGTATGTTGGTATGTATGTTGGTATGTTGGTATGTATGTGTGTATGTATGTATGTATGTATGTATGTATGTATGTATGTACGTATGTATGTATGTACGTAGGTATGTAGGTAGGTAGGTAGGTAGGTAGGTTGGCAGGTAGGTAGGTAGGTATGTATGTCTGTGTGTGTGTATGTGTGTATGTATGTTGTATGTATGTATGTATGTATGTATGTATGTATGTATGTATGTAGGTAGGTAGGTAGGTAGGTAGATAGGTAGGTAGGTAGGTAGGTATGTCTGTGTGTGTGTGTGTCTGTGTGTGTGTGTATGTATGTATGTATGTATGTATGTATTTATGTATGTAGGTAGGTACGTAGGTAGGTAGGTAGGTAGGTAGGTATGTATGTATGTATATATATATATGTATATACACCACCACAGGGGCACCATACCCCCCCATCCAATGGGGGGGGTGGGAACACGGGACACGGGACCATATAAGGAAATTTAATTGATTTTGAGATCGGAACAACTAGTTTTGATTATTAAGGTTTTAATTTTATTAATAGGGTCCGCTTCGAAATCGAATTTTTGGCAATATTTTAATTGCGTTATATAAGGAAATTTAATTGATTTTGAGATCGGAACAACTAGTTTTTATTATTAAGGGTTTAATTTTATTAATAGGGTCCGCTTCGAAATCGAATTTTTGGCAATATTTTAATTGCGTTATATAAGGAAATTTAATTGATTTTGAAATCGGAAAAAATAGTTTTTATTATTAAGGGTTTAATTTTATTAATAGGGTTCCCTAATAATAAATACCCCCCGAATACTAAAAACTACCTGAGGTGTTTATTAATAGGGGGGGACGTCTAGTATTAGGGGGAAAGGATTACAAATCTAAGTGTATGATACTAGATGCAATGTAATTGTGAGATATTGTAAGTACACACAAGAAAAATAAAAACACATCCATGTCAGACCTTGGGCCCACTCAGCACGTTACGACTACGACTCGATCAGACGCTTGCCTGGGCAGACGAACAACGCAATGATTGCCATGGGCATGTTGCAAAAAGTGGGGATCTTCTCGCCAAAATCGAGTGTTTAAAGGTTTTTCTTCTGCGATTTAAGTGTCCCAAATCGTTGCAAATCTCTAAGCCCCGCAATGCTTCGCAATTGAAATCCCCAGCCTTTTTGCAAGAATTGGAAGACTGCCGTCGCAACCTGTCCACCAGAGTGCAAATCTTAAGTGTCTGCAGGCTGGCTAACCGAGTTTCTTTCGAAGTTTGTTGGCATCTATTTGCGCGATGGACGCGCAGTTTACTGTTTTTCAGATGTCAGGTCTCATGGAAACAAATGAAAAACAGAAGAATGCTGATGTACCGAAACCAGGTAACGATCTTCCGGAGTGGGCCTCCTGCTGATCTGGGTTCTTGTCTGGATGCCACTTCCGAAGCAAAGCCCTAAACTCCCTCAGGGACAACGCCACGCCAGGTGGAGCTGAAGAATAAGTCACTTGCAGTTGGCAACCATGTGGCTGTGTCTGAAAAGAGGGGTATAGCCGGTATAGCTCGAAATGTCCAGTTTAACTGGGAAAAGGATGCATAGGATGATGCATAGGATGATGCAGACATGTTGCTTGGAGCGATTTTCCTTCGACTCAATCTCTTTGAGCTTCATCAGCTTTTCCAAGGCCTCACGCTTTCGCCATATTGAGACCCCGGTTCAACTGGTTCTTGTGTTTTGAAATCCCACTAAGGGACTCATCCAATCCCCGAAAGGGAACCAACGGAATCAAGAATAAAGACCATGTTTGTACAAGTAAAGTTCCATTTCATACAGATGAAATGAGGTGTTCAGTGGTCCCGCAATGCCAGGAAGGACCTCCGCTTTGGCTTTTTCAATTTCCGGATTTGTTTCCTGCAGAATGCCAGCTGCGCAACTTGAGGCTCAGAATGCTTAAAGTCAGGCCCTTCTGAAAATCTGCGACATTCATGCACCTTCATCGATGTTTTGGTCCCAGAGTAGCCCGCTGTCCTTTGGCTTATCAGGATCCTCGTCATCCTTTGGCCCTTCAGCCGACCTAACGCTACTCTTTGATCCTTGGCGGGGCGGCGAGGTCTGACCGAAGCGTTCAAGAGGACTATGGTTTTAGATACGAATGACAGGAATCTCGTGGAACTTCATCAAGACTCTTTTGTTGGCTTTCGGATTCCAAAGTGCCGGCACAGATTGCAGAAAATAGAAAAAACGTTCGGGTTATTCTGAAACGCATATTAACCTCTGTTCTGACTAGTTCGCTAAGAGAGCACATCCAACAGAATAAACACTGTCAGATGTGTGCCGCTCCATTGTTCTATCAATATGAGGAAACCGTTGGAGAACCAAATGGAAGACCCATTGAATCCGTTGAATCCCATATAAAACCAATGAATCCTCTGCCCACTGGCCACCGAGTTGCTTGATGAGCTTGAAGAAGAGGAACTGGGCACGGGGTATAATGAGGCGACAAGAGTTGGTTTCTGATGGTTCCTGTTGTTCCATGAGGTCCCCAACTTTTCACAACCTATTTGCTACTTACCGGATCATTTTTTCGCCAAGATCTGCATCTGTCCCCACCAATGTCGGTGTACATCCTGTTCAAAAAATTAGTCTCTTCACCAGCAACAAAAACGTTCGGCCGAAAAGTTGTGCGCTCCTCTTGCCCTTCTTGTGTTTCTTGTGCTTGTGTTTTTTCTTGCGCCTCAGAGGCCAAGGACATTCAAGGACCATATGGATGTGTCTGAAAATCGTGGTATACCCCCTTGTATGGCCATTTGAATAAGCAAAATGATGTTTTCAACATGTTCAACCATCAAATTTGGATGTTTTTCCTCCATTCAGTTTCACCCAGATGTGCTGAGTCACCAAGTCCCCCACTGCTTGGCGCTGCTACTGGAGGAGCTACTGCAGGCCGAGTTCACAAACCAGGCCCTCATTTATGCTGATAAATAATAATGAAAATATGATCATAAAAATAATCATTATAATTCATGATTTTAGTCAGAAACCCTTTGGAGCTAGACAGTCCCAGTGCCAAAGGTCGGTTGAATGAAGCGGCGCAAAAGGTGTGTGTGTGTGTGTGCGTGTGTGTGTGTGTGTGTCTCATGCTCCATCCGAGTACTGAGTACATGATGCCAGCTGGCCCTGCCACAATTTGGATGTGTTTGAAAACGCTTTGAACTCAAAGTAGGGCTTGATCTCGAGAGCACTGCATTCCTTGAAACAAAAATAGATACATGTGTATGTGTATATATATATATATACATAAATATGAACATATTGAAATATATATATATATCATATATAGATATGATTGATTGATTGATTGATTGCTTGATTGATTGACTCATTGATAGATAGATAAATAGATAGATAGATACATACATACACACATACACACATACACACATACACACATACACACATACACACATACACACACACAGACAGACAGACAGACAGACAGACATACATTACATACATACATACATTACATTACATTACATTACATTACATTACATTACATATCATTACATAACATACATACATACATACAATACATGCCATACATACCATACATACCATACATTGCATACCATACATTGCATACCATACATTGCATACCATACATTGCATACCATACATTGCATACATTACATACATTACATACATTACATACATTACATACATTACATACATTAAATACATTACATACATTACATACATTACATACACTACATACATTACATACATTACATACATTACATTACATTACATTACATACATTACATTACATACATTACATTACATACATTACATTACATACATTACATTACATACATTACATTACATACATTACATTACATACATTACATTACATACATTACATTACATACATTACATTACATGCATTACATTACATACATTACATACATTACATACATTACATACATTACATACATTACATTACATTACATTACATTACATTACATTACATTACATTACATTACATTACATTACATTACATTACATACACTACATACATTACATACATTACATTACATAACATTACATACACTACATACATTACATACATTACATACATTACATACATTACATACATAACACAACATTACATTACATTACATTACATTAGATTGCATTAGATTACATGACATTACATTACATACATACTTACCTTACATTACCTTACATTACCTTACATTACCTTCAATTACCTTACATTACATTACATACATACATACATGCATTACACTACATTACATTACATTACATTGCATATTACATTACATTACATTGCATTGCATTGCATTCCATTACGCTACACTACACTACAATACATTACATTACCTTACATACATTACACGCGTTTCCTGCATTACACTTATTGCCTTAAGAAATGTATATACATCACATAAGTTAAATACATTACATACATGTACATATACAGATACAGATACATAGTCATATACAGATACAGATACATAGTCATATACGTATACATGAGACATGATACATGATAGATGAGACATGAAACATGATATATGATACATGTTATATGATACATGATCCATACATATTGCATATAATATGACATGTATATTATATATATATATACATATATATTATACTATCATATACATGCTTCCTCCGCAGTCCCTGACCTGGATGCACTCCTGCGACTACGACCTGAAGTGCCAGAACATCTCAGAGCAAAGATGGTCTTGATTTTATATGAAACCTGTTTCCAAATGCAAGATGTTCTTTAAAAGTACCAGTACAGAAGAGTTCATTGAAGATAAGATCCAGCTATCATTTAAGACTTTCCTCCAGTCCATGGCCCCAGTTCCTCAATGGAGTCGGCATTTTTCAGGTCCCACACTTCGCGAAGGCTCCGCTGGGGGTGGCGGGGCGGTAGGAGCTGGGCCCAGCAGGCCTTGTTTGTACCTGGAAAACTGCTCGCAGCTTGGGGGAAACCTTGGTTGGGTAGTTTAATGGTCTGAAAATGGTGCCTAAATGGCACCAGAAAGGCTACATGTGGTTTCTCAAATTCATCTGATACTAAAACTGCTTGACGTTTGCCATCAAGGCGGTCCGAAAATTGGAGGCCCCAAAATCATCTAAGTTGGCAATTCTGAATGGGGAAAGCAATGGTTACTGGGAGTGTCTAGGGACTGAAGCCTTCAAGTCCAAATGAGGCTTGCATTGGTCGTCGTTACTCCTTGCTCAGCAAAGAAATTCCTAGCAAGGCTACATGATCCAGAGTCATCTAGTAAGACAGTAAGGCTGTTAGTTGAGATGCTCACAAACATCAAGGAACTCCTGTGACCATGATGTCATCATGGAAGTTCCGGAATCCTGGACTTCTTTCCATTCCAACTCTCAGGTTCTCTGATTCCAGCACTACTGTTCTAAGTTCCATTTGAAACCTTGAAACTCAATTTCACCAGCAGTTGGAGTCCATTCTGCATCAAAATGCACTTCAATTCCAAACACCACGATCTACAATGATCTACATTGAAATCTACATCTATTGAGGGCAACTTTCCCCAAATCTGTCCGAGCGCACATCTCCCGCATAGCCCGAGAGCCAGCATGCGGTGAGAGGTTGCGCTTGGGCGCTGGGATGACTACTGGTCACGACGGTCACGCTTCCAAAATCGAGCTTCGATACAAAAATAACCATGAAACTTTTCGAAAAACCGTAAAACCTTTGCGGGAAAATCATCTCTGGGTCACTTTTCGAATCTTTAATTTGCTGGCTAAGTTTTTATTTAAAAGACAGGCAAAGACATGTGCTAAGGACTCCAAATCATTCAAATGCCGAAATTCAAGCAGACTGGGCCTTGTGGGACCTGTACTTCCCCAATCTCTGGAGGTTTAGGTGTTTTGCCTTGGTCAATTTGGTCAATGGTGACCCCTGAAAGAACTCAACGAATGTGGAAGCTTTGGCTCGGCAAAAAGCGCAGGTTTGGGCCACCAAACACTTGAAGCACTCGAAGCGCTTCATGAAGTTTCGCTCACCACCTGAGTTGGGACTGAGCTTGGAGAGTTTGAGTCATACCGAATACCACGCTGTTTTTTAATTAGGTGATAAGCATGATACAGTAAACATCATTGGCCTCACCAATAGCTGTTCATGGTTCTTCTACAAAGACTTCAGATCCCACCAGAAGTCTCACTAATATCTCGCACTTTTCGGCGCCAACTCTCTTGGATCATGGCAACTCTTGCAGTACCAATCTCGGCTTCGATCTTCGTCCTCTTGCCGCCATCGATTTTTTGCGCCGCTCCAAGATTGTTCATTCAAACTTGCAGGTGTTGCACTCAATTTGGAAAAAAGAAACGGGTCAAAAAACAAGGTCAATTGAGTCAATTTCACATAATTTCACACTTTACATTGATACTGGCCCCTCGCCTGCAGACCCGCCGAGCGGTGAGAATTGAAGAACTGTGCACGAACCCCGGCACCGTATTCCCTGGCAGTCGACTGAGCCCCAGCTATATGCTTGAAAGGATTCAGCGTTGCCGGGTTCATCCTGACGAGGTGAACCCGTGGATTGTTCAACGCATCATCATTCTTTTTCATCCACTGCCAAACTCCGATGAAAGGCAGGTTGCAACTCCAGTAAATGGCTGGCAAAAAATACGTGTCTCTTCATTTGGGGTTCATTGTACTACTTCCCTACTTTCAAGACTCAGAACCCCCAACCTAATCCCCAACCTGTTAGCACCGTAGCTGCTTCCTTTGAAGTCGCTCACGTCGCCCAAGGCACGAAGGTTCCGCGCCTGCGGTCGTGTTTCCCCGATGCCATGCATTGTCACGGCACCCAATAATTTCATGTGTAGTGAAAGAATAATGGAGCTATTGGAAGCGATTGGACGTTAGTGGCACGGTGGCACTGGAAGATATCCCCTCACCTGCAGCTTGCCATCGTGGAACCGATGAATCTCGAACCTCAGAGATTTCAGAGGATTGCCATGTCCATCAGCGATCACAGCCGAGGTTTGCGGATCACTAATGAGAATTTCTTAGCAATTCTGAACAAGTCTCAGCAGTCTTAGCAATTCTTAGTACCTCAGAATCGCGAGTCTTTTCTCGTCCCACAGTCAAAGTCGGTCTGACGACATGGTCATCTCATGAGACCAAATCGGCTGGTGAGGAGCCCCTGATAATGAGAGTAAATTGATTCACTGCCCCATTCAAAACTGGCACAAAACCAAGTTGTTCGAAAAAGGTTTGGAAGTGGAAATCAACGGAAATAAGTGGCGAATTTCCCGGACATGGAGTCTGCCCTAACTTTTACTCTCCCCTCACCTTTCCCTTTGACCAAAGGAGCTGGATCTGCTCCCCAGCCAAATCGGAGGTCTGCAGGTTGGGATGCAGACCTTGGTTGATCGCAGACGATCTTTTCACCTGCCGAACAACTCTGATGAAAAGGTTCAACCGGTGTTAGGCAGCCAAATCAACACTCACAAACAAGTCCAAGCCTTGGAAAAGTGACCCTGTTGAAATGCTGAAAGCACGGAGAACCAGGAGTCTGAAACTTCAGCATCCCAATTGAATCCCACACCAGATATCACCCAATGGTTCATCCTCTAAGATAAATCTGCAAGCAGCTAATCACAGCTGTTCATGCTGCCTCCCCTTACACATGAAGGGCCCAGAGGTGTCGCAGCCCGGTGTCAACTGGCAGCCCCCCACTTTCCCGTGAGAAGTAGATGTCCTGTTCAATCGCCTCACGTTGGCAATCAGCTTAACCCCACTTGTGCCCTGGCATTGCCATCTTTGGTGATAAATTCCAGACTTGCAAAGGGTCAAGTTGGCAGAAAACAAAGGAACATTACGCATATATATATATACATAACATATAATATAATACAATACAATTTAATATAACATAGTATAATACAACATAATATAACATAATGTAACATAATATAATATAATAAAATAATGTAACGTAATATGATAATAATATAGAATAATATTATGTAATATAATAAAAATGTGATATAAATATAACAAAATTTTATATAATATATAATATATAATATAATATATAATATAATATATAATATAATATATAATATAATATATATAATATAATATATAATATAATATATAATATAATACATAATATAATATAATATATAATATAATATATAATATAATATATAATATAATATATAACAACTCTTTAAGACCATGAGAGCAGCAATAGAAATGTGCATCGGAGCCGGACGCACTTTTTGTAAACGTTGGCCATGAGTGTGACTCACTCAGCTAGCTAGGATCACTTTTGAAGTGTCCCACTCTGGCTGAGTCAAACATGTGCTTCCCTCCCCTTTTGAGTTAGGAGAGGGCGGGTGGGGATTTCAAAATCACACCCTTGAGCCAAAATGGCCCCAGGCCAAGCTGGTTCAAGGGTTTCCCTCCCACAAACACCCCTCTCATGTCATTTAGTTGTTACAACAACAGCTTCACTGTTTCACCCAACAACTCTTTAAGACCATGAGAGCAGCAATAGAAATGTGCATCGGAGCCGGACGCACTTTTTGTAAACGTTGGCCATGAGTGTGACTCACTCAGCTAGCTAGGATCACTTTTGAAGTGTCCCACTCTGGCTGAGTCAAACATGTGCTTGATTGAGTCCATGATGCCAACTTGGTCCATTCTGCGTTCGAGCGCATTATGACTCCGATGAAGATGATGAAGAGGTAGAGGGCTCATCATCCAATTTCTGTTGCTTGGGCTTAAAACATTTATTGCATTCTGGCTTGTCTGGGTCCGCTTGACTTGCAAGTGCATAGTCTGCGTGGCCACGTGCAAAATACCAGTTGCATTGGGTGCGCCATAGGTAGTGAGGACGCGTTGGTCCACTACAGGCTACCTTGTGGATCTTGCCGTAGGCAGATCTGTTAATCACAAACTCCACTGAAGCTGGCTGCTCCGATGGCGGAGCAATATCCACTGCAGCCTCGCAGTCCGCAAGGCAGCCCACGGACTGGTTCCGTAAGGAAACTGCTGCGGCTGGCGGGGAACAATTTTGCGCCTGGCTGAGGATCGCAGAAAGTTCCGCCCGGGCTGCTGCTAAAGAAGTTGTGAGAGAAGCTTCTTTTGCCAAGGAATGTAGCTGCTGAAGTGGAGCGTCGCGGATATATATCCTGAAGCACTCCGAACCCCAGCGCCCAAATAGCTGGATCCTCCAGAGTTCGATCTGGGTCTGTGCCAGGTACACTGCGCCAGTTGCCCGGGCGCTGTGTCCGGTGAATCTCCTTGCCCCAGTGTCTGTGTGAGTAGGAAGATTCAGCTGCTGTGCCATGCATTGCATGGTGTCGGCCCATCCGCATTTGGATGACTGCTCACCTGTGGCTGATGGGAAAACCCAGCGATCGCTGATAGCTCCCACTGCCTCTAGGTGCTCCACCATGGCATGGTATGGACACTCTGGCTGCCGGGCATTCTGTTCGCAATTACAAGAATGCGTTCGAGTTGCGCCCAGGGCTTGCCAATCCGCCTTACTGGATGGAAGCTTCCAGTGGATAAGTCTTTGGACCTTGTCGATTTCGATGTGCGACCTCTCTGCCGAGCTTGCCTCGATTTCACGAAGGAGCCACCATGATGCCAACATGACCGACCTCATCGGGAAAATTGGTCCTCCAGGAGCTGCTGGGTCCTTGTGAACTTTCAGCTTCGCTAGCTCGATCATCGGCAAAGGTTGCGCCTGTTTGGCTGGCCCTCGGCCCCTTTGGCACGCCCTTCTGGCTTGCCTAGAGGCCTGGGCAAGCTGTGCTGTCCAATCAAGTCCTCTCTCAATGTGTATCTGCTTGGCTGTATCCATGTACAGCTCTGCTGATCTATAGCCGGCCATGTCCATCGCTCCCATCACCGTGTTGATGAGGTCCGGGGACAGACGGAACGGGTCTGAGAAACCCGCCGCCCTGGCCAAGGCAGACCACGTTGATTTCCTTGACTCGTAGGGGCCTCTGGATGTATCTGCCTTTGCTCTCTTTGTGATGTGTTCTGCACACTTTTCCGGACCTGTGGATGCGTGCCTTATGGCGTCGTTTAGCGAGCCCCTAGCGTAAGCCTTGACACCTGGCTGTGCCAATGGTGCGGCTGCTTCGGGATGCCCGGGGTCGACGGCCCCATAGACGGGCCCCTCCTGCAATGGGCGTAGCCCTGCAGAATGGGTGGCTGGTTTTGCCTGGGGTATTCCCTGGCCCAGCCAAAACCGTGGACCTAGACTACGCTTCATTTCGAGCCCAAAACTCATATGTTACCTACCCAAGAAAACATGCAGTGCACAGCCTTAGTTCTTATGTGAAAACCTATGCCCCCCAAACCACTTTTCCCCCTTTGAAAGATCTGGCGTACCCTTTGGTAAATGTCAAAACGAAGAATCCACTTGGATGGGTATGCGTGATGCAGCCCCCAGGTCTTCGTGCGGAAAACATGGTGGGGTAGGTTCAAACTGCCGGCTCAATGCATCTGCTACTTTATTGAGTTTGGTGTTCAGATGTTGAAGGATTGTGAACTCGTATATTCCCTTCGCCTGATCTAAAGCTATTTCTCTGGCGACCATAGCCATCCCTGGCGACTTGGCCTTGCCTTTTGCTAACATGTGGAGGGCCGATATGTTGTCCGACTTGACACGAAGGATGGACCCAAGTGGAAACCTTATCAGCCAAGTCCTTGCGGCTAGTAAGAGGCACAGGGATTCCCAAAGCGCCATGTGGCTGGGGTCCCCTGGTTGGGCACCAGTACGAACGATGAACTCTTGGGGTATGATTGTGCTGAAGAACTCGACTGGTCGGTCCCCAACTATCATAATAGCCCCCAAGCCTCTGGTTGATGCGTCCGTAATAATAATGCATTTTGTCTGTTGTCTGAATGCCCTCACTACCCTGGTGAACGGAGCTGCCTTTTCTCCCAGCAAGGCGTCTATCCACTGTAAGGCTATCCCAATGCGGCGCACATGGACAACATTTCTGGTCTGCTTCGGACCGTCATTCGTTGCCAGTGCAGCCCACAGGGAATTCAAGAAAGGTCTCATGAGAGGGACCAATCCCGCCACGAAGGACAACGCGCCTGCTAGACTTTGTAGCTGTCTTCGTCCAATGACCGGCCTCCTCAGGTAGGTCTGGACTTTTGATTTCAGCTCAGCAACTTTGTCTTCAGGTATAGTTACAGATATGGTGTGGTTATCATGATCTGCTTTTATAACGGCTCCTATCCACTTCACCTCTGTTCCTGAATCAGACTTTTCCAGTTTGAGTGGGTACCCGGCTATTTGTGACCAGAGCAGGGAGATCCCCACCCTTTCCTTGTGATAGGGGTCCGTGCAGTCAAACGTGAATAACGGGTCGTCCACATACGTTTGCAGTCTGATGTCAGGGTTGATAGAGGCAAGGGACCTTCCAAACCACGCTGCATATCTGCCCCATAAAGTTGGAGATGAAACTGAACCGAAAACCAGGACATCATAAACCACAATTTTCAGTGTGCCAGTTTTGTCCCTGAATGCAGCTGAAGTGAAGGCTCTGTCTTTACCCGATGGAATGTTGTGGAAGGCATCGCGGATGTCCACTGCTAGAAACGCTGGCTTCCCCCGTTTTCGGAAAATTTCCAAAGCGTCCTCAATGGCGTCGGTGACCCTCGGCAGTAACACCCTTTCGCCTTGGGAGCATAGCTTGTTTGTGCCGCTCTCCCTCATGTCCCAAATAATCCGTGCCTTCCTAATCACTCCCTCAGGTGTTTGTTTCTCCTTGACCAACAGACCCAGTTTGTTTAATACGGGTTTTATTCCGATTTCCCTTTCCGCAGCAGCCATGTTGGGGTAGACTGAACAGAAACCTTTTGATGCAGCCTCATCAATAAGTTTGTGTAGATCTTCTTCCCACTCGACGGCTGATGGATGGTTATCCCAGTTTTCGAATGACCTTTGTAATTGTTCTGCTGCCTCAGCTTCCCATTCAACCTCCTTAACCACGGGGAATATGCCCGTACAAGGAATGGGTTCGGTGAAGCCTAGGGGAGCGCCCGACCTCAACCACTGCACCAGCACCGGGGAATCTGGGTCCCCACTTATTCTTCCCCAAGCATCAAAAATCTGAGGTTGGAGTGGTGTGCATGCTTTTGCAGTACTAGGTTGAATGGTTCCTGGGGACAACGAACATACCAGTTGCCTAAGCTTGTCAATAAGCTGAGCTGAAATCGGAGCTGCATGTCCACCCGTTAAAATTTGGTCGACTAGCGATTTGACAGAGGGGTGAGATGTTGCTTGCTTGAGAAGCTTGAAGACGGCCCTGCCCGCCATGTCGGATTTTGGGATCCTCCTGATGGACTTTAGCGGGTTGCGCATCCCCCCAATGGCTTCGGCATTCTCAATCTCCCTCTGTCTCATCGCTTGGTCCTCTAAGACTGGTCCTGTCGGTCCGGCACTCACGCCTCACTTCGCTGCCTTCCTGAGACTCCCCTCGCGATGCTTCATCACTCGGGGAAGGTCCGCCTTCTCCATCGCCTCTGCCAAGGCCTTGTTCAAGGCTGGCGGGTACTCACTCAAAGCTTTGGATGCTCGCTCCTTTTCTCCTCTGACTGTCCTCCACCTCTGGACCAAGGACTCATGTGGTGAAACGTAGGTCTCTCCGTTTGGTCTGGTCCATTCCTTCGGAGGATGGTTGCACCTCCTCCCCTTGATTTGTCCAAGGGGAAGGGAGTCCGTCTGAATCCTTGTGGGCTTCGTTGTTTCTGCTCCAAATTGGCATTGGTCGAACAACGCCTTTTCCACCAGCGCGTGACCAGTCATCTCTTTGAACCAGCTCGTTTTCCACATGTCGAGTTTCTCCTTGTGGTCTGGATTTTCTATCCAGTAGGCCGCTCTGACGCGCCTCACTTCTCTCGTCACGTGTGTGGAAAATTCGATGAGATGATTTGCCTCCTTGAGCTGTTTTCTCTCCTCCGAGGAAAGGCTTTTGAGAGGCAGCCCATCCGGATG
>CAMXCT020001113.1:863444-873978 GCA_947184155.2 Cladocopium goreaui
GGTCCATCCTTCGTGTCAAGTCGGACAACATATCGGCCCTCCACATGTTAGCAAAAGGCAAGGCCAAGTCGCCAGGGATGGCTATGGTCGCCAGAGAAATAGCTTTAGATCAGGCGAAGGGAATATACGAGTTCACAATCCTTCAACATCTGAACACCAAACTCAATAAAGTAGCAGATGCATTGAGCCGGCAGTTTGAACCTACCCCACCATGTTTTCCGCACGAAGACCTGGGGGCTGCATCACGCATACCCATCCAAGTGGATTCTTCGTTTTGACATTTACCAAAGGGTAACGCCAGATCTTTCAAAGGGGGAAAAGTGGTTTGGGGGGCATAGGTTTTCACATAAGAACTGAGGCTGTGCACTGCATGTTTTCTTGGGTAGGTAACATATGAGTTTTGGGCTCGAAATGAAGCGTAGTCTAGGTCCACGGTTTTGGCTGGGCCAGGGAATACCCCAGGCAAAACCAGCCACCCATTCTGCAGGGCTACGCCCATTGCAGGAGGGGCCCGTCTATGGGGCCGTCGACCCCGGGCATCCCGAAGCAGCCGCACCATTGGCACAGCCAGGTGTCAAGGCTTACGCTAGGGGCTCGCTAAACGACGCCATAAGGCACGCATCCACAGGTCCGGAAAAGTGTGCAGAACACATCACAAAGAGAGCAAAGGCAGATACATCCAGAGGCCCCTACGAGTCAAGGAAATCAACGTGGTCTGCCTTGGCCAGGGCGGCGGGTTTCTCAGACCCGTTCCGTCTGTCCCCGGACCTCATCAACACGGTGATGGGAGCGATGGACATGGCCGGCTATAGATCAGCAGAGCTGTACATGGATACAGCCAAGCAGATACACATTGAGAGAGGACTTGATTGGACGGCACAGCTTGCCCAGGCCTCTAGGCAAGCCAGAAGGGCGTGCCAAAGGGGCCGAGGACCAGCCAAACAGGCGCAACCTTTGCCGATGATCGAGCTAGCGAAGCTGAAAGTTCACAAGGACCCAGCAGCTCCTGGAGGACCAATTTTCCCGATGAGGTCGGTCATGTTGGCATCATGGTGGCTCCTTCGTGAAATCGAGGCAAGCTCGGCAGAGAGGTCGCACATCGAAATCGACAAGGTCCAAAGACTTATCCACTGGAAGCTTCCATCCAGTAAGGCGGATTGGCAAGCCCTGGGCGCAACTCGAACGCATTCTTGTAATTGCGAACAGAATGCCCGGCAGCCAGAGTGTCCATACCATGCCATGGTGGAGCACCTAGAGGCAGTGGGAGCTATCAGCGATCGCTGGGTTTTCCCATCAGCCACAGGTGAGCAGTCATCCAAATGCGGATGGGCCGACACCATGCAATGCATGGCACAGCAGCTGAATCTTCCTACTCACACAGACACTGGGGCAAGGAGATTCACCGGACACAGCGCCCGGGCAACTGGCGCAGTGTACCTGGCACAGACCCAGATCGAACTCTGGAGGATCCAGCTATTTGGGCGCTGGGGTTCGGAGTGCTTCAGGATATATATCCGCGACGCTCCACTTCAGCAGCTACATTCCTTGGCAAAAGAAGCTTCTCTCACAACTTCTTTAGCAGCAGCCCGGGCGGAACTTTCTGCGATCCTCAGCCAGGCGCAAAATTGTTCCCCGCCAGCCGCAGCAGTTTCCTTACGGAACCAGTCCGTGGGCTGCCTTGCGGACTGCGAGGCTGCAGTGGATATTGCTCCGCCATCGGAGCAGCCAGCTTCAGTGGAGTTTGTGATTAACAGATCTGCCTACGGCAAGATCCACAAGGTAGCCTGTAGTGGACCAACGCGTCCTCACTACCTATGGCGCACCCAATGCAACTGGTATTTTGCACGTGGCCACGCAGACTATGCACTTGCAAGTCAAGCGGACCCAGACAAGCCAGAATGCAATAAATGTTTTAAGCCCAAGCAACAGAAATTGGATGATGAGCCCTCTACCTCTTCATCATCTTCATCGGAGTCATAATGCGCTCGAACGCAGAATGGACCAAGTTGGCATCATGGACTCAATCAAGCACATGTTTGACTCAGCCAGAGTGGGACACTTCAAAAGTGATCCTAGCTAGCTGAGTGAGTCACACTCATGGCCAACGTTTACAAAAAGTGCGTCCGGCTCCGATGCACATTTCTATTGCTGCCCTCATGGTCTTAAAGAGTTGTTGGGTGAAACAGTGAAGCTGTTGTTGTAACAACTAAATGACATGAGAGGGGTGTTTGTGGGAGGGAAACCCTTGAACCAGCTTGGCCTGGGGCCATTTTGGCTCAAGGGTGTGATTTTGAAATCCCCACCCGCCCTCTCCTAACTCAAAAGGGGAGGGAAGCACATGTTTGACTCAGCCAGAGTGGGACACTTCAAAAGTGATCCTAGCTAGCTGAGTGAGTCACACTCATGGCCAACGTTTACAAAAAGTGCGTCCGGCTCCGATGCACATTTCTATTGCTGCTCTCATGGTCTTAAAGAGTTGTTTCAAGCTAATTACACAGCCATCAGAAGCATTAACTGCACATTCTATCATACTATCACAGTTTTTTTCTAGACGGCCAGGACCCAGTGTCACTCTGTACAGCGCGAAATCGCAACCGCTTCTGAGCGACAATCAGCGAGAGCAGAAGTTGAAGGTCAAGGACTGCGTGACACAGCAAGTTAGTTCTTGTGCGCTGGGATGGTAAGACTGGTAAGGCACACTTTCATGCTATCAGTATTTTCATAATTGTCATTATCAGCGTACCTTGAAACAGGATGACTCCACGTCGCTGATCAGATGGTTTCGATTTCTTGCCCTTGGTGTTCCATCCTCAGCATCAGCCTTTTTCATCAGTAGCATTTGTGAACAATCATGTAAATGTGCAGAAGTTCTTTAACTTGCAAGGTCAGCGGCTGGTTTGCATCCAATTCCGTGTTCGCCTCGCCATTTCCTGAGAACAAACAATGATGTAATCAACTCCAGAGGCAGGCAACAAACAGCACCTATGGATACCTATGGCCCATTGGCATTATTCTTTTCAAAGCGCAAAAAGTAGACACCGGGCCGGGCAGAATCGGCAGAATGCTTGCGGCACCTCGAGGCTGCCGATGTTTGTGCAGAAACTACCAGAGGGCGCAAGGACAGCCAGCCTTGTCAATGCGAGTACGCAGATTGGAGCTGTCTGCGACTTAAGCAACTTTAAGCAACTTAAGTAGTACCAGTAGTCCCTCATAGATCTCATAGTCCCTCAATGTCTCTCATTTCTCTTGTGAAGAGAAGCTCAGAAACCGAGGTTTATGCGATCATTTTTCATGTGGTGGAGTACAACAAGAGTTTGGAGGAGAGAGCACCTTTGCAGCAATCTTCTGCCGCTGGAGTGATATGTTGGGAGTGTTCTTTCAGCCGGTCCACTTTGACGGACCGCAAGATGATGCTTAGAAGCTCAGGGACTAAGCCACTAAGCATTATCATTATCTTGCTGGTATATTAATATACTACATCTACACGGCATCTACACAACTGTTTGGATCACGTGCAATGTGCTGGTGCATGGTCCATCAACATGCAAATCAAGTGATAGTTTTACGGGCTTCGTTTTTTTGAACCATGCTGCCCTCATTTGTCTCGACTTTGTCCCACCAAGGCAAGCGTGGCTCGATCAATGGAGCTTCTCGATTGACATTGTTTGGCCTTTCAGCTGTCTTCTTAAGGATCTAAGCAGCCACAGTAAGCATTTAGAGAACATTGAGTTCGCATGGTCAGCAAATGTCAGAGAGAACCCAGCTAGATTCTTTTAGAATCAAGTGAAGATATAAGCATTGAAATTGAATCAGAGAATAATGAACTCTCCAATCCAAGTAGTTACTCCATCTGCATATGGTGCCCAGGGAAATGAACGAAAAACGACGACTCTTCAAGGAGGAGCAGCAGCGGAAGAAGGCAGCGAAACCAGCAAGTCATGGCAAGACATGGCAACTGGAACGGTTTGGAATATGGAACAGCCATGAACCAACTGGATGAACAGATATGAACAGCCTGTTTGGCAACTGGAGCACTTAGTGCACTTCCAACTCATCACAACTCATCACAACTCATCACAACTAAGCACAACTCATCCAACCAGCTGCCAGTATTGGCAACCTGAAGGCAGCAGCTCATGCTGCTGAAAATGTCCACATTGGGCAACTCGCTGCAGTCGCTGCTCTGGTGCTCTTCATCTTTTTGCAGCTGGACAGCATGGAGATGGCTGTGCAGGCTGTGAAAGTCTAAGCTCTTATACTCTCTTATGTCATCCATCCTTCTCGGGGGTAGCATGCCATAGCAGATCCTAGTTGCGTTTTGCTGAGGACTGCACCACCCAACTCAGCAATCAGAAATTGTGTAAGCTCCCTCAGAATCGCACGATAATTGTGTAATGCGCTAAGCAGCCGCGAATGATGCAGGAACGGTTGAAGAATTGGGGCAGAACAGAATAGCACATGAATGCCATTCAGATCCATTCAGAAGGATGCGCATGATTTGGCACTCTGTCTGTGATCTCTTGAGTTATACAGCATGAGCATGATGGACGTGGCGAAAAGGAGAATGTCATCGAGAAAAGGTTCTTTGATGTTCTTTGAATATGTTCGAGTCAATCGGAGTTCCGAGTTGTACTCCAAGTGTGCTGAGCTTCACAACTGTCTGACTTCGACTGCCTTCGTGCTAAGGTGGATGTGGGATGAGCAGACCATTGAGCTAGTGGTTCTTGCGGCTCTTGCAGGCAATGGGAAATGAGTGTCCACTAGATTACCTGGATGCTGCCTTGGTAAGGCGTTGGCAATCAGTGGCTTTGCAGTGGCTGTGCAGTGGCTTTGCAGTGACTTTGCTGTCATGATTTGTTGGAGTATGTTGTGGCAGTGGACCGCATCTGTCAGGTGCAGTTGGCAATGTGGCGGAATCTTGGGCCCTGAAACATGATGCTAACATGTCATGCGTCGTGCGTGTGGGTACTTCAATTCTGCCCAAAGACCAAGGACTTGACCGTGTGGCCAATCGCACTTCAGCACCTTGCTTTGACTCGTGAAGTTGGGACTAGGACAAGCTGGACAGCTACTACCTTTGGCTGGATCAAGGGCCTGTCGCAATGATCAGATACGCCTGTGCAGGCATCCTAGCCGCTATGCAGCGGACTCTTGGCTGAATCTGAAATTGCTGAGTTTATCTTGGCGCAAACATGTTCCTGCTGTTGCCGCTCTTCTTGTAAGCATAGAACTTCATAGAACTATGTTTTAATATCCGGGCTCACAGGCGATCCAAATTGGGGGCTCTGTCAGTGGAGTTGTTCCAAACATCATTGAGGCGGGGCACTAGATTTCTCACCTGTCTAGCAACGTGCTGACAGTGAGACTTTCACTGGAACAACTGGTACTGTCTTACAGACTCATACATGTTGGGAAGTGTTTGGGCCATGCTCCATAGTGCTTGCCAGGCATACTTGGCCGAATTTGGCATCATATGGTTCCTTGTGATCGTGGTCCTTCTGCACCTTGCCTGTAGATGTTTGAAGCTATTTGAAGCTAGCTTACAGCAGATTGTGAGTCTGGTCTTGCATGCAGGGTTTGATCATGTTTGATCTCCAATCATAGTTATATAGTCAGTTTCTCCAGATTCTCAAGTTTTCTGCAGTTTGGACCAACCGACGTGTTGCTTCATTTGTTTGACCACAAAGGCAGATTTTGTTGTGGAAGGCCATCAGCGTAAAGGATGTAGCAGGGCCAACGCCAACAAATTTGCTTCCCTTTGGAGAGAAGGTGGGATTTTCCTTGCGACATTAGCGCAAAATCGTCATTTTGCACCATTTTGTACCGTCCAAAATGTCACTGGAATGTACTGAATGGATGGCTTGACACAGTTTATGTCTCTGCTATTCTCCCTCGGAAGAATCTGGGCAACTATATGGAAAACATATTGAGTCCTTCAAGCCTGATCAAGCAGGCCAAATGCAATTGTGCCGGATGTGATGGCTGCAACTTCTCTGAGAATCCAGGCTTGCACTGCCTCGCTTTCCAGACCCTATTGCTCCCATTATCATTAAGCTGTAACAGCGTGAAATTTCGCAGGTTCTCCGACTGTCTTGAAGACACCATGTGCCACTACCAGTGCAGAGGACGGCCAAGCATCCTAAGACTTAGAGGCTACCATTTTTAGCGGATTAAACCGATTGCGTCGATTGCGGCTCATAGTGATAGTAGTCACTTGCTTTCCTACTTGCAGGAGACCGACCCAAGCTCCGGTGAAGAAGAAAGTTCTAGCAGTGTGTCAAGAATGGCTGGAAGGTGAGGACTAAAATGGACTAAACGTTACCAGCTTTCCTTGCAACCAACACTGAAGACGGTCAGGTTCTACAACGCCTTGCGCGGCGGTACGGACCACTGCAGAGATGCCGCTTGATAGCATGGTGTTGTTAGAAAAATTACTTTACTTCGAGTGATCCCCACCATGACATTTCAAAACAGCTTGTTGACAGCACTTTTGTCTGAAGCTTTTGTCACGGGACTTTTGCCCAACTAACTATCCCAATCATTTGTTTCACCTGGCAGGTCATTGTGCAGGTCATTCTGACATATCTTTGCCCAACTAACTATCCCAATTATTTGACTGTCAAACAGGATATAAACATGTCAGTGGACCATGTGAAGTAAACTCCAGAGCTCTCAACAGGTTTGTTTAAACATGACCAAACAGGGCAGTGGACCACCTGAGCCAAACAAACAAACATGCCCAAACATGTCAGCACACCGCCTGTCAAACATGTTTGTACAAACATGACTGAACCAAGCCAGTGGACCATGAACCAAAGTCAAAGGCTCGCAAGCTCACGTGTAAACTCGACAAAACCATGCCAGTGTTACTTCATCAGATCGCTGCAGCTGCAACTCTCTATTTCTCCACCAGACCTCTTCAATCAAAACCGATTAGGTCCCACTGGCAGAGCACTGTGTCAGGATGCTTGCAATGCATCATAGACAGGCCAGGACTGCAGCCGCTCCAGCGTCGAAGCAGCTTTGGCTTCCAACTTGTCAGTCAGTTCTCGCAAGTAGGTATAGGAGGGCCTTTGCGTAAAAGCTCCTCCACTTGCTCCGTGAACCCCAGCAAGATGAGATTCTTCAGTTTGCGGGCACGCGTCAGCATGACATAGATGGCTAGCCACCAGTCCGCATCCTCTAGGCCACCACCACGACGCAAATCAACCAGCACACCTCCGTCCAAAGTCAAGCCTTGCGCGCTGTAAGCAGTGCGCAGCATGCCATGCAAAAGAGGAAACTGCCAGCGAATCACTTCAATTTTCTCGGTTTCCTCGCCTAGCTTCAAATCAATTTGAACTCTGCATGCACCAATTCCACAAAGAACAATGTCTTTGCGTCAGTTGTGTGATCGGCCACATTCTGAAACTTTTCTTCCCACGTCTGCAACAGAGCATCTTCCATGGGCGAATTCTTTCCTTTAAGTAATTTCACCCATATACCTTTGGCCATGTAGTCCGGAAAAAAATGACAGAATCCAGGTTCACGACGGTCCAGGCGCTTCTGATCTTCATGGTGCAAATCCACTTTTACTACCACTGCCAGTTTGTCTTTAACCAATCCAAGGTGTGGAGCCAAGACATCCGCCAGTCGCACAACCATGTTCTCGTGCACCAGTAGCATGCCTTGCAATTTGCCAGTGCGATGCGGGTTTGGAACAGTGAGCAGTTGATGTGTCAGCTGCTTGTCTATGGCTTTATTTTTTCTGGAATGCCTTTGGTCAGCAGCTTGCAAACAAAATAACGGCACATCCAGGTCTTGCGCATCTCGATTTGCCCGTTCCACCATGCTGCGAGCAATTTTCTCCCAATACATTCCAATGACGTGACGTGACCATGCTTGAACAAGTCCGTGGTTAGTTCTTTCTTGCAATTTTCGATTTTGCGAGTGCGCAGCTGAGCCAAGTGATCCTCGGACAAAGGAGCAGCAGGCGTGCACGTGCGCATGGCTGTTGTGATTTCTGGCAGGTGAGCATCCAGAAACCGCTTCGACTTCTTCAAATGAATCACTGTATCAATGGTCATCAATGGCGCCTGGGCAGCATGGTGTTCTGTCTGCACTCTGTGCGGCATTTTGCGGATCAGCTCTTCGAGATTGTCAGCTAAGGAGATCTCGTTGGCAGGCTTGATCTGCAAAAAATCACCTGCAATCAGCAAAATTGGTATGTGTCCCATGAGCTCTCCTGGGTGGAAATAGCTGGCTGGATCAAGGCCTTCATCTTGACGGGCGCGCATGCTGCGGTAAAGCATCATGTTTTCCACTGCAGCTGGCACCAAACTGATTTCATCTTGAATGATTAAAATTTTCGGCTGCCAGCGTTGTTTCATCTCTTGCTCTTTTGTCTTCAAGGCCAAATGCTTGTTGCGCAAACTGGCTACACGATACGAGCAAGCAGTATGACATGTTCGCGCGCGCGATAGACATCATTGGAAATGGCATCCGATTGGGCATGGCTGAAGGTGGCAATCATGTATCGCTCTTCTTCTCCGGGCCTGGCTGGAAAAAAGTGACAAAAAACATCCAGCATGAGCTCCAAAATGATTGTCGTCTTGCCAGTGCCACCGGCGCCAATCAAAAGGCATGCGTGCTGCGCGCGTTTTCGCAAAGGTATTTTGTTCTCTTCTTCCTGTAAAGCGACATCCATTGCCTCACCAAACCATCTGCAAGCAGACAATTGCTCCGGCGCCAGCTTGAATCCAGCGGCAGACTTTTCAAACGCAGCAACCTTCCGCGCCATCGCTGCAGATGGCTTGCTAAAGGTACGCCATTCTGCTTCTGGCATCGCGACATCACTGTTTGCAGCCAACTCTCCTGCGCGCTCTGCGCAGTCGCTCGTAGCAGCCCGGTCCGCCGACAAGCGGCTGAGGCCCATGCTATCATTTGTCATGGCGGCGCGCTGAGCATCCAGTAGCGGCTGCGTGATCATGGGCACTTTCTCTTTCAACCTCAGTTGTTCTGCTCGTGGATTCACTGCAGTGCCACTCGCGGCTTGCAGGCCGCAGTTCTATGCAACGCTTCTTCATCCCCTGTCAAGGGCAAAAGGCCGACAGAAATCATGTCGCGCACAAACTTGGTGGAATCTTCCCAACGTTGAATCTCTTCTAGCTGCGGTGCAATGAAATCTCCAATCTCGAAGAAGGGCGTTCCCTCAGCACAAGCGCCTTTGGCGAATAGCAAGAAGGATTTATTCGATCTATGCGGCAATCTCTCTGCATAGTTCTCAAAGGCAACGTCTACACCAAACAAAAGCTGCGCAAATTTCACAGTGTCATCCCAACTCGTGACACCAAATGGCCATGATCTCTTTGCCATGGCTCTTGAAACACAAGACCTTCCCGGTCAAAACCAGTTCAGTCCCAATGTGTTCAAACTTCCCAAGTGCAAAAAGACAGTGTCCATCTTGCAGTGTCAAGCGACATCTAAATATCTAGATCGTATGTAACTTCTCCACTCTTTCTCACTGAAACATTTCGAAGAGATACACCTACTACATTTATATTCTCAAGCGTTTCATCTCCCTATCCTTTGAGCACTATTATCTTATTCACGTTTCTGCTTGTGCTTGAGCTCGCGTCGGCTGTTGCGCAAGGTCCCAAAGCACAAGCTGCTTTCCAAATCACTTATCCAACACTTTTGAAAGCAGCCACTGGCCAATGTGCTTACTTCCACTCAAACTCCTCGCCTGCGCAGCACTCGCAGATTGGTCACCCTCGGCCATCACCTGCCAAGCAAACAAAAACACGCAAGAAGACACTACTGATCACATAACCTCCTCCTGCTGAATGCTTCTATGATGATGTCCATCCTGCCTCTGGCCCGCGATCGAGTAGATGAGGGCTCAAATGCTCCAACAAATGTTCCGATGTCACATATCCACCATGCTACCATAGCTGTGATACACAATAGAAACTCTGTGTGATGTTGACTGTCTCAAGCATCAATCCAGCATGAGATCCCTTCAAGTAATTTGTAGTAACTTGCTGTAAGATGTTGCCTGTCTCAAGCGTCTTTGCAAACAGCTCCAAAGGTACAGAAATGGAAATGTCTCTGTCCACCCCAGTGACTCTGTCATCTGTTCAAACTGATTGCTTCAAACTTTGCCACCCGCAAAGTCAGAAGTGGCATTGCCCCGATCACACTACCACACACCTGCAAGTTCGCAAGTAATATATCACATACTTGTCTGATATTCTTTCTAACTTTCTTCTGCACATTCTTTGTCCCATATCTTCCTACATGAGGTCCGGCAGGGAAAGATTTGCCAGGTAGAATGCCAGAAAATATGCCAGAAGATATGCCAGATAGATATGCCAGAAGATATTCCAGAAGATATGCCAGATAGAATGCCAGATAGAATGCCAGATAGAATGCCAGATAGTAGAATGCCAATAGAATTTGCCAGAAGGTACATGTGCAGATAGAAAATGACCAGAAGATATGCCAGATAGAATGCCAGAAGATTTGCCAGATAGAATGCCAGAAGATATGTCAG